>VMDO01009488.1:0-64318 GCA_007922755.1 Pedetes capensis | reverse complement strand
AAATGGAATTGTTTTGGAGGAAGTGATCCATGTTCCCATTCACGGGTGGCAGGGTTAGGCCGAAAGGCAGAAGGTAGCAGGAGATGCTATAAATGGACTCTTACAAGTGTTTGAAAGCCCCCGCATTATCATCAATGGCACTTTTTTCCATTTATATCCTGCAATTGTTAGTCATTGTTTCTGAGAATACTAGAGTATTAGCTTTGTGGTCTTTGCCATTGTGAGTTGCATTAATTGACGAGCGAGTTGTAATCATAACTTTCAAAGTCAGTCTTGTTTAATACCTCAGATGGACCCAGTAGCATCTGCTTAGATGATAAATGAAGACACTTTTTCAGCAACTCTAAAAGTTGGAATGAATGTGCTCTGATTGTTTTTAGAAACTATGAGCGAATCCATTTTCTCTTAGAATATGCATTATTTTAAGGATTCTGAATCAAAGATTCAAACAGAAAATTCTTAACAGCAATCCCCATACTAGGGGATTTTCTCTAGGAGATTCAGAGGCTACATTTCCCCTGTTTTCTAACTGCAGCAATTCTTAAGACCTCAAGGTAACATTCTGTCATATTCTCTACTACTCCAACTTTGATAGCACAAAATTACCCCAAAAGAGAAATTGTAATTGAATCCAGAGCTACTGCCTATGCTTTAATCTCATGTGAATACACCACGTTTTAACTCCACACGTTGTGGAAGAAGTTTCTAAATCATCCCTAACTATTGCTTACTTAGTTTGAAATTTCTATTTTGAATCTATATCTTTAATGGTAATGTATTTTTTAAATGAATAGTGTATTTAAAAGAATGAATTGAGAAGTTAGATGTAGGCTTGAATCTGTCAGATTGCTGCTACCAGGCGTTCAGGGCAAAAGCACCAACTGGGGAGTCTCAATTAGGCTTGGCCATCCACCCCAAGACACCAATCAAAGAGATGACCAGTGGTAATGAGCAGAGAAAGGAGCTTTCATTGATGTGGTCACATGGGGAAGGACAGATAAAGAAGTTCAGTGACTGAGTCTGTCTTTACGATGCTGACAGGAACTTTGAGATTTTATCGGAAAGGGAAACAAAGGCATGGGGTGGAGTTTTGTGTAGCTGACAGAGCAGGGAATCGTGGTCCATACAATGGTCTTGTTGATTATTATCTCAGGTCTGGTTCTGCTGGGTAGTTCTGGAGAAACCAGAATGGCTGTAATCACTTGAGGGGAGCGATCTGGTTCCCTCGAGATGATTGCTCTCCTTATCAGGTGCAGCCTCTATTACCGACATGAGTTAACTTCCCACTCATGGTGATCTCATCAGGGGGTGATCAGTTCTGCCAGATTTCCGTTGCTGAGGGTAGCTTTGGTCCCTTGTCATAAAGCTGTTTATCAGTCAGTCCTGTCTTCCTGGAATCCAAGGTACCTGCAAAACAGGGTGAGTCAGGAGGAAAAATAAATAACAGAGCAATTGAACCACAGAGGGACAAAATGGAGTCAGGCCAGTGATGAGGCTCTCCTTCATCTCCTGGAAGTGTCTTATTCCCAAGCCTCTTGTGAATGAGGGCATCGACTAAATTTCTGAGATTCCCTTAATTGAGGTTTGACATTCCAAAAATAAGTAAATTCATGAAGTAAAGAACTAACTTCAGAGACAAGAGTAAAGCCAGACATATGTATATGTTTTTGAAAAGTTTGGAGGTTAAGGCCACTGCAGTGATGCATGTCTATAATCCCAGGCACTTAGGAGGCAGGGTCAGGAGGATCTCAGGTTAGAGGCCAGAGATAGCCTTTGTAACTTAGTGAGATCCTACCTCAAAATAAAAATAAAAAAGCAGCTGGGTTGCAGCTCAGTGGTAGAGCACTTGCAAAGTATGTGAGAGGTCCTAGGTTCAACCCCCAAGTGCTGCAAAAAAAAAAAAAATTCTGAGGTTAGACATTGGGTTATCCATTCATTCAATTGTTCATTAATTAATTCACTTATTCATTCATTTGTTCTTCATTCATTTTCACTGAACACCACTCTCTTTAGGCTCTAAGTTATAAATATTATTAATATTCCCAAAGAACTCTCATAGTAATGGACCTGCACTCTCATATTTTCTTCTTATAGCCATGCTTTTTGATGTTGTTGTTATTGTTGTCAGGTGCCATCGAGTCATGACCTACCCATAGCAACCCTCATAGGATTTTCAATGGCTGATTGTTTCAGGATTGCCTCAGGAGTGGATTGCCATGTCCTTCTCCCATTTTTGCAGTGCTGGGAATCGAACCCAGGAACTCAGAGACTGCAGAGCACTGCTCTACCAACTGAGCTAAATCCCAGCCCATGCTTTTTGATAAGTACACAAAAATTATTTTTACAATTAAGCTTTCTGTACTTCTTACTTCTTATTGTCATGGTCGTTGTTGTTGTTGCTGGATGCCGTCAAGTTGGTATCCAACTCATAGTGACCCTCATAGGGTTTTCAATGGCTGACTGTTTCAGGATTGCCTTGGGAGTGGATTGCCAGGTCCTTCTCCCATTTTTTTTTTTTTTTTTTGTGGTGCTGGAAATTGAACTCGGGACCTCAGAGACTGCAGTGCAGCACTGTACCAACTGAGCTAAATCCCAGCCCATTGTTGTAGTTAGGTGCCATTAAATTGGGTCCAACTCCTAGCAATCCTATATATAACAGAATGAAACACTCCTTGACACAGTGCCATGCCTGGCACTATGTCAGTGATTCTCTGCTATTCATAAGGTTTTCGATGGTAGATTGTTTTGGGAGTGGGCTGCCAGGTTCTTCTCCCATTTTTACAGTGCTGGGGATCAAACCCAGGGCCTCAGATTGCACAGAGCGGTACTTTACCAACTGAGCTAAACTCCAGCTTTTACTTTCTACTTACTAATCAATATTTTGATAAATTAGACCTGACTACTTAAGTAACATGAATTTCTAATTATTTGAGAAGCTAATCACATCCCTGAAAACCTTACTTATAGACTGGACAAGGAGTGAATACACTAGCAATTCTTAAAATACAATTTTACCTTTTTATTCCCAGTATCTTTTCCTCAAACATCCATTATCTTCAACTACACATGGGTGGGGAATGTTTCTTGGGTTCCCAAAGGTCTTTCCTTCCATAGTCCCTTTCTTCTCAACTCCCTTTAAATGTCCATCTTTATATTTTTTTAATCTAAATGAATGTGCCTGGGGAATTACAAGTTGATTTATTTTTGCTCCCTTTCCTATAAATATGTCCAATTAGTTAATTTTATGACTATTAAATATTAATTTCTTCTGACATAGGTGACTTACCCCATATTATTCTTGCATTTTTCTTTTGGGGCTTTGTTTTCCACAGGAAATTGCTTAGGATGTCCTTTTCATGTTAGTAAATTTTGTTCTCTGATATCCTTTTATAGTTACTGGGGTCCATTTAAACCATACTGATTTCAACATGTTTCGTTTTCACTTACTTTGCTTTCTCTAAGTCTAGATAAACTTCTATGAAACATTAAAACACTTGGTTTTTTTATTCTTAAATTTAAAAACAGTTGAATGCACCATAAAGTCCCCAGACAGAAACTCCCTGACTAGAGGAATTTGGTGCTGAATGCCTTTGACTATCTTCTACATCATTTCCACCTTGGAAGTGTCTTTGTGTAACAAGAAAAAATTGCTGAGAAGGTAAAAGCAGAAATTAATTTTCATAAAAATAGCCACAAGCTAATAGAATTTAAGATTTTAAAATAATATTAAAGGAGAATAAAATGTAGTTTAAAACATAAAAAAAATCAGCATTAGTTTCAACAGCGATGGAAAATAACAGGAAAGATGTGCTAGGCAATATTCTGGTGATCTCTGAGTGAATAATCAAAATATCAGAAAATTTAGAGAGCTATACATGAAAACCAGAATGGTTACCAGCCCTGAGATAGAATGCCAATCTCTCAATAGAGCCTGCTGCTCTGCGGATATTGTTTTATCTAATATGGTGAACAAGCTCAGCTCCTGACATAATTAAAACATAATTATGTTTTTGTGTCCTATTGTCTCTTTAAAATGTATCCAGTGGTGGTACCAAGAAATTGTTAGAACTAATAAATTAATCTATACTATTCAAAGTGATATTAGATTCAACATAATTTTTTTAAATGCCAATGGAATTTTTCACAGAAGAGAAAAAACAATCCTATAAAATCTGTATGGAACTTGTTGTTGTTGTTAGGTGCCATTGAGTTGGTATCCGACTCATAGCAACCCTCATAGGGTTTTCAATGGCTGACTGTTTCGGGATTGCCTTGGGAGTGGATTGCCAGGCCCTTCTCCCATTTTTGCGGTGCTGGGAATTGAACTCGGGATCTCAGAGACTGCAGTGCAGCACTCTACCAACTGAGCTAAATCCCAGCCCTGTATGGAACTACAACAAATCAAAATGGCCTCAAAAGCAATCTTATGAAAAAAGAACATACCTGAAGGTATCATACTTCAAACTGTATCGTAAACCTACAATAATCAAAACAGTATGGAACAAACATGAAAATTGAAACATAGACCAATAGACCAGAATACACAGCCCAGAAATAAAACCTACACATATACATTCAAATAACATTTCACAAGGGTGCCAAGAATGTATGATAGGGAAATGATAGTTAAATAGTGTTGGGAAACCTAGAGAACCATTTGCAAAGAAATGAAGTTGGACACCAATCATCTAAAACCATTCACAAAATTCTTAAAGATTTAAGTCTTGGACCTCAATTTATAAGAACACTTAGAAGTAAGCATAGGGAAAGAGTTCCTTGACATTGGTCTTAGCAATAATTTTTTGGGGAGAGGCGGGGATGTGACACCAAAATTATAGACAACAAAAGCAAAAACAAGTGAGACTTCACCAAACTACAAGGTTTCTTCAGATCAAAGGAAACAATCAAAATAAAAAGGTACAGAATGGAAGAAAATATTTACAAACCAAATATTTGATAAAGGGTCAATACCTAAAATGTATAAGGAGCTCACACAACTCAACATGAAAATTTTAAAAAATCCTATTTTAAAAGACAGCCAAAGGACATGAATATATTTCCAAAGGAGACATACAAATGGCTGTTACATGAAAACGTGCTTGACATAACTAATCATCAGCAAATCAAAACCACAAAGAGATGTCACTTCTTACCTGTTTTTTTTATTGGAAATTTTTAATGTACAACTTAATGTGTTTATTTCTGACAGGCATTTCATTATAACATTTCCATATATGTGTTTCATTGTACATTGCATAGATAACTTCCCCCTTACCCTCTTGTGCACCTTCTCCCCCTTACCCCTCCCCCCCCACCAAAGGCCTCTCTTCTACTTGCATGTCTTTTTGTTGGATTATTTTTCTATATACCCTTGCATCCCAATTATGATTTAAGTCCAAACATTTTTCTATAGTGATCTATCTTTTTACATTGTCATTAGTATTACATGAGTAATCTAGCCCATTTGTATTATTACCATCCTTTGGTATTATTGATATCACTATCATTATTTTTCAAACTATTAAAATTGGGCTGTTTACTTTGAGGTTGCCCTCTCTCTCATTCCTCGCTCCTCCTTGTCCCTCCTCCCCCTCCTGTCTTATCTCATCATTGCCTCCTTTGACTAGATCCCTCCCTCCTTCTTTCTGTTCCCTAACTTGTCCCTTCTCTGCTAAGTTGACTTTAGCTTTTTATTATGTTCCAATTTTTGTATAGGATTTTTCCTTCTTATAATTTTGATTTAGTTCCCACATATGAGTGAGATCATGTAGTATTTCTATTTTGGGGCTTGTGTTCATTCACTTAAAATAATTTTTTCCAATTTCATCCATTTTGCTGCAAATGACATTATTTCATTGTTTTGATTGCTGAGTAGTATTCCATTGTGTATATGTACCATAGTTTGTTTATCCATTCTTCTGTTGATGGGCACTTTGATTGATTCCAAACCCTTGCTATTGTGAAAAGTTCTGCATTGAACATGGAGATGCAGGTGTCTCTGTGGTATGATGACTCATCTCCCTTTGAGTATATTACCAATAGTGTTATAGCTGGCTCATATGATAGATCTATTTTTAGTTTTCTAAGATACCTCCATATTGATTTCCAAAGTGGTTGAACCAATTTACAGCTCCACCAGCAGTGTAAGAGGGTTCCCTTTTCTTCACAGTTTTGCCAGCATTTGTTGTTATTTGTTTTATAGATCTTGGCTGTTCTTACTGGAGTAAGGTGGAATCTCAGCATTGTTTTGATTTGCATTTCCCCAATGGCTAGGGATACTGAGCATTTTTTCATGTGTTTCATGACCTCTTCATTTGAGAACTGTCTGTATAGTTCCTTTGCCCATTCGTGTATTGGGTTTTTTTCTTGGGTATTGTTTTCTTGAGTTCTTTAGAAATTCTGGAAATTAGTTCTCTGTCCAATGTATAGGATGAGATGATTTTTTTTCCCATTCAGTGGGAATTTCCTTGACTGTGTTGATTGTTTCCTTTGCTGCACAGAAGATTTTTAATTTCATGTAATCCCATTTACCTGTTGTTGTTGCTGTAAGGTACAGTCAAGTTGATGTCCCACTCATAGCAATCCTATGTACAATAGATGAAACACTATTGTCAGTGTTTCTCTAGTAGTCATAGGGTTTTCAATGGCTGATTGTTTGGGGGGAGTGGGTTTCCAGGTCCTTCTCCCAAGCCTACAGCACCTGGTTCCCAGGTGGTCTCCCATCCAAGTACTAACCAGGCCTGACCCTGCTTAGCTTCTGAGATCTGATAGTATCAGACGCCACAGTGGTACAGCTGCAGGCTTCTTACCTGTTAGAATGGCTATTATCAAGAAGACCTAAGGTAATGATTGTTGGAAGAATTTGGAGGAAAGGGAATCCCTGTGTATTGACAGTATGAATGTTTTCCATTGTGGAAAACAGGATGGGAGGTCACCAACAAACTAAAAATAGAACTACGATAAGATCTAGTCCATCTCATTTCTACATATAGACTGTAAGGAAAAAAATCAGTATCTTGAAGAGACATCTATGTTCATTGCAGCTTTATTAACAATAGCCAAGAAAGGAAACAATCTAGATGTCTGTACATAGATATGCAGATAAGGAAAATGTGGCATGTATATATACATACATACATACATATGTAAATATACATATGTGTATGTATGTCTATGTCTGCAACCATACCACTCAAGCATCCAATCCCATCTGATTTCAGAAGCTAAGTAGGGTTGGGCCTGGTTAGTCCTTGGATGGGAGACCGCCTGGGAACACCAGGTGCTGCACATTAGGAGAAGGACATGACCACCCACTCTTGAAACAATCAGCTATTGAAACCCTACATATGGGGTCACTATGTGTCAGACCCAACTTGACAGCACCTAACAACAACAATGTGCATATATGTATATGCATACATATATGTGTATACATGTATGCATACACATGTGTGGATATATACAGTATATATAATGTATACAGTGTATATATAATACATGCAATGGGATATTAGCCATCAAAAGTGAGGAAATCCTGGTCTTTGGACCACATGGATGAAAATGAGGATATCATGCTAAGTGAAATAAGTCAGATAGACAAATACTATATGATCCCAATCATACACAGAATTTTAAAAAGCCAAACTCCTAGAAACACAGAGTAGAAGGGTGGTTGCCAGGGGCTGAAGTGGAGAAATGGACAAATGTTCCTCAAGGATACAAACTTTAGTTATAAAATATATGTTGCCAAGTGTGCTGTGATGTACTCTTATAATCTCAGAGACGCTGTAGGCTGAGGCAGGAGGATCGTGAACTAGAGGACAGAAGCAGGCTGTGAAATTTAGAGACACCTTGTCTCAAAATCAGAAACAGAAAAGAGGCTAGGTGTGCTGTTGAGTAATGGAGTATTTGCCAACATGTGCGAAGCCCTGGATTCAACCACCCCGTGACGAAAAAAAAATGTGTTATGGAGATCTAAGGTACAGCATGTAACTGTAGTTAACAATACTGTATTTGATATTTGAAATTTGCTAAGAGATGAGATCTTAAATGTTTCCACTACACAGGTTAAAGATAGCATAACTAAGTGAGGTGATAGATACATTAACTAACTTGATCATGATAAGCATCTCATAATGCTTGTATGTTTCAAGCCATCTCAATGAGGACCTTAAACTTATATAACTTTTTGGCAAACATACCTCAACCATGCTGGGAAAATATTGAATAAATAAACAAACACCTGTCAAAATGGATTCAGGGGTGGTAATCTTCACCTGAAGCTGATGAGAATCTGAAAAATCCCATACCATTTAACCACCATGCTCAGGGAATAACAACGCTTAGAAGACTGTAAGTTGCCAATATAGTTTTGACTTGGTAAGTAATGTCCTGGAACTCCATGTACCATAAAAAAGAATGTCACTTGGTAAGTATCAGGTTTTTACAATAGAAAATGCCTTGACTATCCCCAGTCGTCATCATATACTGGCTGACAAGGAACTCGGGGAAGTAGAACATCTCAAACCCCTATTCTGTCCTGAAGCTAAATCACAGTGTGGAAACACAGTCTCCTCTTTATATACACATAATACAAACCGGACAAGCAGTGCTAAATGGAGGAGGGTGAGGGTGAAGTGGTGGGTTCAATGTACTTTTGTTGTTCAGGACAGGGCAGATGTTTTACATTCCTTGTGAATTTACCAACACCCAGATGAATAAAACAAGCAGATCAGGCTTCCTTTCATCTCACTGATCCTAGACTGAGTACCTACTCTTCCGGCTTCAGTTGATTGCTCTAGTTTGATGCTGATATAAGCATTGAAGGTCAGGAGCTAAAAGGAGATTATGCCCCACTGGGGGCAGTTGCATTTGAAACCTAACTACATTGAAAGTACATTGAAACCTAAATATAAAAACTTTTTTTCAGGTGCTTTTTACCAAAAGAGATTAAGCTGTTGAAGTTTAGAGGTGATCCCACTAACACCAAATAGAGTAGTATATTATGCATACTGTTGGACCTCCACAGCCACACCCACCTTCTCCCAACAAAAAAACACTTGAGGAAAATGACATTTAAAACAATGCTGAGGCCAGATGTGATGGCACCCATCTGTAATCCCAGCTTTTGAGAAGTTGAGGCAGGAGGACCAAGAGTTCAAGGCCAGTCTGGGCTACACAGCAAGACCCTATCTCAAAGCAAACAAAGAAAAACCCCAAGATCAATGCTGAATGAATTGTGTGGATGGAGGTTCACTTTACTATTCAGTTTACTTTTGTTTGTATTTGACAATTTTTATGACAAAATGTTGAAAATGCAAGAGAGACTTAGTTATAACAAATAACTATCAAAGCAATCAGAACCTGCAATTATTGGTCATAAATTCACCACGTCAATAAACATACAGTTACATCCAAATTATAATTATGACCAGTTGAAGCCACTCAGTTATATGACCAAACTGTAAGATTTGCAAGTCTTATAAACTTTGAATCA
The DNA here is from genome assembly GCA_007922755.1 of Pedetes capensis. NCBI lineage: Eukaryota > Metazoa > Chordata > Mammalia > Rodentia > Pedetidae > Pedetes > Pedetes capensis. The sequence continues at coordinate 54,822 of VMDO01009488.1, read as the reverse complement.
ATTTTTTCTATATCTTTCCTTTTTAGCTCCAGTCTGAGTTCATTCCAATCCCACAAAATGAAACAATGTGAAACAAATATATATTAATTTAAACAGAACTAAAAAGTGAATTCATCAGAAAAAAATACAAAATGCATGAGCGCAAAAAGGCAAATATGTGGTTGGGGGTATTAGCCAGTTACTTCTAGAAAAATAATCACATCAAATTGGAGTGCACTTTCAGTTAAATATGCCATATGGTACCACAATAACAACAATCATCTCTTTCTAAATTCTAATCAACATTTCTCTAGGGAGCTCCGAAATAGGATTAGCACTTTCTATTGCCAAGCAAACCACAGCAGAGATCTCCAAACACACCTGACTCTCTATGTATGTCTCTTGAAGTTTATGTAATTTGGTGCTAAAAACACAATGCGAAGCACAAAGAACCCCAAGTTCTGTGTCAGACACAATGTTCAGGAAGAATCCCAAATGGCTGAAGAGAGCACTAAATCTGCTCATGAGAAAGCCCACAAGGAAAAGAAGAGCAAGGCCCAGCATGCACAGCATCAAGAAGTCACCAGGGGAACAAACTATGGGCCCATAGTTTCTAAAACATTCCATTTTCCATTTTATCACAACCAGCAAAGGGCCATGGCCATTAGCTCAAAGGGAAAGAAAAGATGGCTCTCCAAACAAAAATAGGCTTCACACATGCAGGAGCCTATTTCATTTTCCCCTTGTGTCCAGGGCTGGCAAGTCATGAGCAAAAACCCTGGGAGCTTCACATCCAAATAATGCCACCATCACTCTATGGTCTGCCAAATTCTGCTACTGGAGTCCCCACCATAAAGGCCTGGCTCTGGGTCTGGCTTCTTGCCTGCATTAAGAGAAAATTTGTATAAAGTACAGAAAAATAGAACATAGAAAAGTAGGTGTCTTTTCAGTTTGGGCCCAAACTGGAGAGAGAGCTATTCTAAGTTTTCTTCCACCTTACTCACAGCAGTATTATAATTTATAGAAAGGATAGAACTACAGTTGTGAAATATGCATATGCAAATTTAGTTGTGGCCCAGTTACTGGGGCTGGGAGATATCTTTCTCTTGGTACCAGGGGCCATTTTTTTTGCAGGCTGGCCATTTTCACTCCTAGCTAGAGTAGAAAAGGATAATTTTCTTATTTTGAAACAATCTTAAATTTTAGGGATTGCCCTTACAGTTATAATATTTCCTGTTGGGAATTAGAGCTGAAAAGGACAAGTGAAAAGAAAAGTCCTAATTTTGAGGGAGTTCTGTTATAATTTTTCCATGAAAATTTCATTGACTCAAAAACAAAATGAGCTGGGCATGGTGGCTCATGCCTATAATCCCAGCATTTGGGAGGCTGAGGCAGGAATATCTACAGGTCTACAGGAGTTGGAGTCTAGCCTGGGCTATATAGCAAGACCCTATATAAAAAATAAAAATAAATTTTAAAAAGATAGAAAAAAGAAAATCACCTTGAATATCTCCTGTTGATTCAACATCACAAAACAAATGCTTATGTAGCTACCCATTTTCCATTGAGTACAATTTGTTAGGCCCAGAATAACTTGAGTTTTGGTGACCATTGTTGAGTCAAGCATGGTTTAAAAAGTATGTGAAGTAATACATGTTAACAAGTCCAGTAATACATGTTAACTAGTTCAGTTTAGCCATTCCATAATGCATGTTGTTATTGTTGTTAGGTGCCATCCAGTCAGTATCCGACTCTTAGCAACTGTGCAATAGGCCAAACAGTATTGTTACTGCTTCTCTGCTATTCATAGGGTTTTCCATGGTGAATTGTTTTTTGGGAGTGGGTTGTCAGGTCCTTCTCCCAAGCCAACAGCATCTGGTGTTCCCAGGTGGTCTCCTATCCAAGTACTAACAAGGCCTGACCCTGCTTAGCTTCCGAGATCTGACAAGATCCGACGCCACAGTGGTATGGCTGCAGGCCCATATTGTGTAGACATTTCAGAATATCCTGTTGTATGTTATCAATATATATGACTTTTGTAAATTTTAAAAAATCAAAAAGAATGAAAATTTTTAGGAGTTTTATCTACTATCCATCTAACTTCTTTTGAGACAGGGTCTCATTAAATTATGCAGACTGCCTCAGATCTTGAATTTGCAATCCTCCTGCCTCTGCCTCCTGAGTGGCTGGGATTACAGGTGTATGCCACCATGCCCAGCTCCATCTAACATTTATTAAGTACACTATAGCACATAAGAGGAAATGAAGTCTAAAAAAATTTATTAAATTAATAAATAAGTGAATAAATAGGAGATGAAGCAGAATATTAGTGCTATCCAGGAATTCCTTTACTGCAAGTTAGTTCAAGTTTATAATGTCAAAGTGTATCTTAAGGCTGTTGACATACTTTGAAAGCTATGATAAGTATTTTGTACATATAGATACATACCTAAATAGAATCATATGAACAAATTTATAAAGATATCTTTTCAATTTTAGTCATAAAGAGTTAACCATTTGTTGAGATGTATCTAATTACAACATATAGTTGAATTATTTAAACCTCAAAATGGGAGGCAGAGATAGGAGAATCCCAGGTTCAAGGCCAGAGGCAGCATGTACAATTTAGCAAGACCCTGACTTAAGATAAAAAAGTAAATAGAAATTGAGCTGAGGATGCACCCAGTGGTAGAGCACTTACAAAGTATGTACAAGGTTCTGGGTTCAACTCCCAAGTACTGTAAAGTAAAAATAAGTAAATAAATAAACCTCAAAATCTTAATCTCAGACAACATATGCAAATTTATGGCACTGAACTTATGTTTAAAAAACACTGCATTCCTGTGTTCATTGTGCATTATACAATAAACTAAAATTTATACCTCATTTCAAGACTTTTTAAATGACTTCCAACCTAGTAAAAATAACGAGTAATTTGGAGGCTGCTACAGAGCAAAAGTGACTGGCAAAAGCATTTCTTTGTTACAGTTTCTTCATACTTTGGGAATTACAGGGAAAGATATTTTTTATTAGAGTCAGAAAGTGAAAAGGAAGGAAGACTAGCCAAAATGTTGTCACATTAAAAACAGAACCAAGCCTTCTTAATTTTTCTGCAGTTTTTTTCTTTAAGCTAATCAAAGATGCCTCAATTCCTTTAGGAGGCCAAACGGCCTACACTCTGCTTCCTTTAAAAGTCAGGATGTTCAGATGGGCCTAGATTAGCAGCAGTTTCGGAAAATAAGACGGCCATGACCCTTGCTGAAAGCTATGAGCAGGAGAGAAGTTCAAGAAAGTGATTAACAAGCATTCTGGAAAGGAACAGAAATACTTGCTAAAGCCAAACACTTTGTCCAGAAAGATGACTTTTTCCACTTTAGGAGAATAATTTACATGTTCATGGCAAAATACCACCAAGAGCCAGGAATTTTTCCAACAGATCTGTCATTATAGGAATTGATGTTCTTATTGACATAAGGAACTTTGTCAACTTTTCTGCTAACTGGTCCTGGGCAATGTCCACCTGATACATTAAGTAAGAGAAACTTCTATATAAAATATGAGTCAACAGCTAGTGTCTTGTAGATCGACATTTAAGTGTATCATAAAAAAGACAAATATGGTGAGTCTCTGATCAAAACGGAGAATAACACTCTATGAACTTCCCAGCATTTGCCTTCAAAGACTTCAAAGCCTCTGATAAATAATGTCATGAGCTATTCCATAGACGGGAGACAGATAAGGGGGGAAAATACCATTCGTCTTAGTGCATGGGCATAAAATCTGAAAAGATGAAAAGAGAAGTAGCCCTAACCCAGGCTTCTCTGCAGTAAAAAAGCACCATATAAATCTCACTGAACTCATTCAACTACAACTATGCACTTAATTTAAGCAAAAATGACTTATTTCCTTCATTATGAGAAATTTTCACCAAAAAAATTGTTTTGCTGAATTTTCAGTGCTTTATAGGTTCCTTCTCCTATCTAGCCTCCAGAGTTCCTAACAGGGTCGCCTAAACAGCAAGACCCTTTTGTTATCTTAATGAAACTCTTTACTGGATCCACATAATTTACCCTGGATTAACTAAAAAATCTTTAAGTGGCATCCCTCCAGTTATGCCATTCCTCATTCATTCATTCATTCATATATTCAATAAATAGCTATCCCTACCACACTCCTGGGGCTGGGATTTAGCTCAGTGGGTAGAGCGCTGCGCTGCAGTCTCTGAGGTCCCGAGTTCAATTCCCAGCACCGCAAAAATGGGAGAAGGACCTGGCAATCCACTCCCAAGGCAATCCCGAAACAGTCTGCCATTGAAAACCCTAAGAGGGTCGCTATGAGTCAGATACCGGCTCGACGGCACCTAACAACAACAACAACAACCACACTCTTGGGCTGGGATTTAGCTCAGTTGGTAGAGCACTGCTCTGCAGTCTCTAAGGTCTGGCGTTTGATTCCCAGCACCAGAAAAATGGGAGAAGGATCTGGCAACCCACTCCCGAGGCAATCCTGAAACAATTAGCCACTGAAAACCTTATGGGGGTCACTATGAGTCGGACATGACTTGATGGCACCTAACAACAACAACAACTACATTCTCTACAATCTAACCATACCCATAGGCTTAATATTGCTTGTGAAAGGTGATAGAATTCAATGTTCTCACAGCTTTTCTTATACTTTATTACTTCTAGACATGCTTTATACTTGTTTATCTGACAAAAAATTATAACTCACAACAAAATGAAACTCACATAGTTTTGCTTTGAGAGTTAATTTTCAAAAGTATTTTGAGAACCCATGATATTTTCAACAGTAAGATTTTAGGAGTCAGGGCATAAGTCTGGGTTTCTATATAAGGTAGGAGAATCCACAGAATATAAAGATCTCAACTTGGTTTTGCTCATAATCTAAACATGTAGGGAAATAAGTAGATAATTGAAATAATGCAATTCTAGGTACAATATGTTACACTGAAGCCCGATTTAAATAGATACTCTTATTGTTATTCCACATTGCCTGTTAAGAAATATTATATATTACATTGTTCTTTCTAAATCAATTATCTATGCCAAAATATTTATCAAGGTTTAGCACCCACATTGGCATTGTCAACTCCATATAATACTGGCACACAATTATCAACATAGAAACTATGACTGATATAGGCGCCTTACTGATGAGTTTAGAGAGTGAATCAGGACTAATATTCTGAAGCACAGAGTTATTTCTAAGAGCCCAAAGCTACAATCACACAATTTTAAATTTCTAAATGAATATTCATAGCTAGACAAATAAATTTTCGGCATCCCCTCAAATAACTGCACTATTTCTGCCCCTTGCTTGTGGTTGCCACTTTATACCTAAATTATTCTTTTAAAATAAGCTTTCAATAACTAGAACAAATAATTCTATAAAACTATTTGATCACAAGTGAGTTCTCTATGGAAATTGCATTTAAAGAAATGTCAGTTTACATGTAAATATTGCATGTGGTGTACAGTCCAAAATAAATTAAATAAGCTAACATGATTTTTAGGAGAAGAACCCGGCAACCCACTCCCAAAAATCAATCCACATTGAAAACCCTATGAACAATAGAGAAGCATTGACAATAGTGTTTCACCTGTTGTATGAAGGGTTGCTATGAGTTGGGTACCGACTCGATGGCACCTAACAACAACAACAACAACAATGTGACTTTCCTTTCAGATGCACGTGAGACAGTTGATAACATTATTTGAGCTTTTTGAACTGTATAGGGTGATATAAGTTACTAAGAATCTGACTCCACTGCTGAATTTTGTCAACATACCAATAAAAAAATACTTGAATTCAAAGCATTACAGGTCATTTCTGTACTAATGCACACAATGTACTCTTTTTTCTTTTTCTTTTCTTTTTCTTTCTTTCTTTTTTTTTTTTTTTTTTTTTTTTTTTTTTTTTTTTTTTTTTTTTTTTTGTGGTACTGGGGGTTGAACCCAGGGCCTTGTGCTTGCATGCTCTCTGCAAGTACTGGACCACTGAGCTGCACCCCCAGCCCAGTTTCTTTTTGTTGTTGTTGTTGTTGTTTTTACTTTTTGAGACAGGGTCTTGCTAAATTATGCAGACTGCCTCTGGTCTCAAACTTGCGATCCTCCTGTCTCTACCTCCCAAGCTGCTGGGATTACAGGTGTGTGCCACAGCGCCCGGCCAACAAGGTACTCTTTTAGCATGTGACATTTGGTCCCTTTACCTTTAGATTAAAACAATAGAATCCTTTTAGATAAATATGATGCAAGATGAGGTATTTTGTTTGAAGCATTTGCTGATGAAGATCAAAGAACACAGCCTTCCATACAGATTGCACCCCAACACCAACAAAACAAAAATCCTTACAATTGCGTCAGTAAGCAACTTCATGATAAAAGGAGAAAAGTTTGAAGTTGTCCAAGATTTTGCTTTACTTGGTTTCACAATCAACACCCACAGAAGCATCAGTCAAGAAATCAAAAGACACACTGCATTGGGAAAAGCTGTTGCAAAAGATCTCTTGAAAGAGTTGAAAAGTAAAGATGTCACATTGAAGACAAAGGTGCACCTGACTCATGCCATGGTATTTTCAACCACATCATACATTTATGACAGCTGGACATTGAATAAGGGAGACAGGAGAAGAATTGATGCTTTTGAATTATGCTACTGGAGACAAATATTGAATATACTATGGACTACCAAAAGGACCAACAGATCTATCCTAGAAGATGTGCAATCAGAGTGTTCCCTGGATGCAAGGAGGCTAGACTGCATCTTACATATTTTGGACATGTCAGTAGGTACCAATCCCTTGAAAAATCATGGGTGGGAGAGTGGCAGGTCAACAAAAAATAAAAATTAAAAAAGGAAGACCCTCAATTAGATGGTTTGACACAGTGGCTATAACAATGGGCTTAAACAAAAAATGATCATGCCTGGCACAGAATCAGGGAGTGTTTCACTCACTAGGAGTTGGACCCAATTCGATGGTACCTAACAACAATGTGGTATGTATTCTGACATGGAAATGAGTAGTCACTTATTGAAGCCAACAAGTTCTAGGGGAAGTATCATTTGGAACACCAATATATGGCAGCATGCCAAATGAATTTTTACTCTGCTCAGTCATGCATGGGTTTCGATTCAAGGAAGAGTAAAATGGTATGCAGGATTATGCAGGAAATTTATATCTTAGAGACACAGATAGGAAAAGAAATACATCTCAAGAGCCTACCTTAGAGAAAGGATTCCTGAATGTTCCTGTGTTTCCAAAGACCATCACACAAATATTTTCTACATGTTCAACATTCACTGAGGAAGTAGAGAAGGAATGAAGCGATGTGAATGAGGAATTCTTAATCTGTTTAGTAAATCTGCTAACTTGCAGATCTACTGAGACCTTCACAACATGTCCAGCCCATTCTGGGTCCATCAAACACAGAAGGGTAGACAATGTCATTCATTCATTCACTCATTCTTTTGGCATTACTTTTGAGGGAAACACTGATGGAAGTTTTTGTTGTTGTTTTCTCTTAGAGTTCCACTTGTGCACACATGTCATTAGTCTCACTTGAGACAAATTTAATCATCCAGAAAAAGCTCAATCTCATTAAATACACATCATTTAACCTTAAGATAAATTTACTATCCCAGCTCTCTTGTGAGAAAAGAAGGATAGTTGTAACTAGTCTAATGAAAAAAAATCTTTCATATTAGTTACTATACTAAAGTAGTTTTTGTTGTTAGGTGCAGACGAACTGGTGTTCAGCTCACAGAGTGACCCTACATACAACAGGCAAAGCACTATTGTCAGTGCTTCTCTGCTATTCATAGGGTTTTCAGTGGTGGATTGATTTTTGGGAGTGGGTAGCCAGGTCCTTCTCCCAAGCCTACAGCACCTGGTGTTCCCAGGCGGTCTCCCATCCAAGTACTAGCCAGGTCTGACCCTACTTAGCTTCAGAGTTCTGACAGGATTGGTTGCCACAACGCTACAGGGAAAGGCACTAAAGTAGTGGTAGGTATAAACTATACATAAGGAATATAAGAAGGTGCATTTGCCATCAAAGAACATAAAAAATTTCTATCTTTTATAATTTTCCTATGAGTCAAATAAAGTATTTTTCAGGTCTTGTATCTTCATGCTTACTTTGAAAATAAGTTTATCTATCTCAATATTGATCACAGTTATTTTCATGGTTTCTCTTGTGCCATATTTCTAAAGGTGCTAAAAATCTATATTCCTCTATGCAAAATTATTGTGGAGCATTTAACATGTATCTTCAGTTTCAATGACATTTGGTTATCATTAAATAACTACAGAGGGATGGGAAATTAGAAAGCAGAAGCATTCCAGTTCTTAGACACAGTCACTCAGAATTCTTTAACTCCTTTACAGCCAACAATCCTTTGTACCATCAGCAGAACAACAACTTCCTCAGACTAGAAAAATTTTTTAAAAATAGATCTGCAGCAAAAGAAGAGCAAGTCAGGGTACTTCCTACATGAACTTCCAGTCAGTCTCTCTAAACTCCACGCCAATTTCCTCCTTGATAAACCACAATCATATATATATATATATATATATATATATATATTACATACACACACACACACACACACACACACACACACACACACACACACATATATATATATATATATATATATATATATATATATATATATATATATGTTTGGGTCAGTATTTTCTATTGGAAATAATACATCTGAGGCAAGATTATTTTACTAATGACCAATGTTACAAACTTGGTTTGAGTTTTATCCTCACCTAAGCCCATTTGTGACCAAGTATGTTATACTCTTCTTGAATTTCACTTGGCAAAAACGAATGGTCAGTCCTGCCTCAGAGACATCCTGGTACTAGTGCTGATGCCCTGTGTAGATCTACTAGAAAGGCATAGCTCTACTCAGAGAAAAAGGGTTGTGAGAAGTGGATAGCTAACTAATATAGCCATTTTAAAGGACACAGAACTTTCCATACTCTAATTCTACCAACTTTCATTTTACATATTTCATTGATTTGTTTGTTTCTAACAAGTATGTTTGATATTAAAAATAGAACATTTCTGCTCTGTGCTCATGACATGACTGTATGTGATCATTGGCACTCTCAATGAAAAACCAGTTCTGCTTGCTGACCATTATCAGAAAGGATTGCTTAAAATCATCTACTTTAAAACAAAAAATTTGTGTCCGTTATCTTTCAAGATGTAATTGATTATATCAACACCATGTAACAAGATAATCAATTTACTTGGTTAGTTCAGTGTACATTTGTAACTAATTCATCTTGGAAGATTCACCAGGAAAATTAGTTCCTGAAAACCAGATGTTCTATCAGTGCATTTGCTGGAAAAAAAAAATTTTTTTTTCTATAGCCATAGTGGGTGGTTGGTAACTTATGCTTTGAAAATGTTCCATTCTTAATCATCTCAGTCATTTGGTGTGGTGAACTTTGGAGACATAATAATTCATTTATTCCTATGCTAACAAAGCCTCTCAAACTGTTTCTGCAGTAAACCCTTGGACTTGCCTACCCTTGGCCCACCTCGATGTGGAAATTGGGTGGCCACTGTCTGTTCAAGAAGTCATGTTGATTTCTGGTCTGGTTTTCACAAGATGTTGTCAACCCTCCTGTTCAGATGGTTGATTTTTAAAATGTAAAGTCTGTCCTTAATCAGCAACAAGGAACTGTTGCCAGAGAACATACTTTCAAACTATTTGCTAGCTAATTTCTATCAGAAACCATTTGAAAGGAATTTCTATCTGGAGGTTGTTTTGAAAAATAAAATGCATGTCTCTCTCTAAACATCTACATTTTTAACCCTTAAATCAGGCTGCACTACCAAAAAGCTGCATGTTTACACCATCTTTTCTTAGCCTCTTTACAAGATATTTACTCTGTTGTACTTGGCCCTTAGCTTATATTAATGCACACCCTAAAATGGCTTTAAAAGGTTTATAAAATGGACTACTTAGCTACTTGATAAAGCCATTAAAATGTCATCCATTAGCATCTGGAATACTCTAAACAAAGACCCATTCAAGACCTGGGCCTTTGTGCTTGACAAACAAGGGGTCTTCTCCTCAATAACATGATTCCTGAAAAATGATGACAGTTTCCTTGCTTCAGATACCAAGAAGTTCATAGTAAAGGTTATTAATTAGTCTGTGACCATTTAAGTGTTTATAGTTATGCGTTTCTTCTAAACTTCCCCTGAATTTGCTTTTCTCTTCTATAGATTTTATGGCCTGGACTTTTTAACTTGTACATTTATCTCTGGATTTTGTAGTGTCATGGAAAGATATCCCAGAATTTTCTGTTAAATAAGACAGGTCATAGCTAAAGAGAAAGAAAAATAAAACATTGCACAAGATCCTAAAAACATATAATTGGAGGAAAAGAAAAAGGGAAAATAAAGTGGCATTGAAAAAAGTCACTGAGCACTAATGGTAAATAAAATAGTTGTAATTAGTGGGTTTAATAGTAAAGAATATTGAGGTTAATATATAATAAGAGAGAAGGAAACTGACAGGAACAAGAAAAGAAATATATATTAGGATGTAGTAAATGGAAAGAAATATAACCCCAAAGGCAGGATCTACACACAGGCAAGATTGAATTGAACACTTAGATACATGCACAGAAGCCAAACCAACCCATTTGCCAATTAAAGAAGGCACACTAATGGGGCATGATGGTGCACACCTGTAACCCCAGAAACTTCGCAGGCAGAGGCAGGAGGATCACAAATTTTAGGGCAAAGACAACCTAAGTGATTTAGCAAAAGCCTGTCTCAAGATAAAAAGTAAAAAATGGGTTGTGGGTGCAGTTCACTTGCAAAGCATGAATGAGGAACTAGGTTCAACTCCTTACTACTCAGAGAAAGAAAAAGAAAGAGAGTGAGAGAGAGAGGGAGAGAGGAAGGAAGGAAGGAAGAGAAAAGGAAAGGAGGAAGGAAGGAAGGAACAGGAAGAAAGAAAGAGAAAGGGAGAGGGAAGGAGGGAGGGAGGAGAGACAGACGAAAAGAGAAAGCAAGAAAGCAAGCAAGCAAGGAAGGAAGGAAGGAAGGAAGGAAAGAAGGAAAGAAGGAAGGCACTCTGTCCCTGTGTGTATTTTTTTTTCAGCACTCAAGGACTGAGCCTAGGGCCTTATATATGCTAGGCAAGTGGTCTACCACCGATGTACCTCTACTTCTTGGTTTTTTTTTTTTTGTTGTTGTTGTTGTTGTTGTTTTGAGACATGGTCTCACTAAGTTGTGCAGGCTGCCTTTGCCCTCAAAATCATGATCTTCTTCCCTTAGCCTCCTGAGTCACTGGGATTATAGGTGTGCAACACGGCACCCAGCTTCCTGTGCACTATTGACCCAGTATTCTGAAGGAAACCAAAGCTAGGTCACAGCCCTCCATACCATCACCAGCAAGGGCTGATTTAAGGTATATTTTATTCATGACAATTTTTATTACATCACCAATACTTAAAATCCAACTGTCACAGTTTTACTCATTTAATAGTCTCAAATCCATGAATTCACTTAGTGGATCATTAGACACAGGTTCAGTGAATTCAGAATGATTTAAGTCCTGATCCCTAAGCATCGAATTGGGAAGAATGAGGCAGGTCTGATGGAGGAGGTCATGGAGGGAGAAATGGTGATGAGGCTTTTATGAGCACAGGGAAGGTAGCCAGGGTGCCTCTCACGCCCAGGCTTCCCAAACAGTGCATTTGCATTTCTGTTTTCCCTCTCAGTGGTTTACTTTTGTCAATGCCACTCAGAAAGTTATTGAACTGCTAGAGCATTGGTTTTCAAATTTGGATCTCTCAAAACAGTGGCATCAGTATTACCTGGGAATATTACTAGTGCAAATCCCAGGCTCTACCCCAGATCCATAGAAACAATAATTCTGTGAGTGGAACTTTGCAAGTGGTGTTCCAGCAGCCCTGCTGGCATTTGTATGCACAGTAACATTTGGGAACCACTGGACTGGGGATGCTGTGAATATGAGGAGCAAGCATCTAAGCATTCACAAATGTGTTGAATGTGTATGATAATACATAATAGAAGCAGAAGTAGACAAGGAGAATGGAAAACCATAGAAAAACAAAATAAGTAAACGATATCTTCTGATTTCCTTGTACCAGAGATTCAAATGTGAGTTTGGGTGCTCAAGTTCAATTTTGTTTTAATTTACTATTTATACATTTATGTCTATGCTGGTTTTCATTATTGGTTTGCACTGAAAAGAGAAAGTCCGACACCAAGTTCACAAAGCAAAACTGGTTCTAAGACTTCATGTTCTCTAGACTTTCTTAACTCATTATCCTCAAGCAGACAGCATAACTTACCCTCTGTTTCAAAGTCATTCTTCAAATGTTCAAGTTTCATCCTAGTTTTAGATCCTTACAGGGATCAACATCACCAGAGCAATTTTGTCACCCCCAAGGTAAATCCATACAGCTGTTTAAACAGTGCATGGCCCATAGTGTAGGCCAGGAAGCAGAGAAGGATTCTATTTCTAATTGAACCTCTGATGGGAATTGAAATTGATGGTATTTGATTTCCTAAACTAGAGTTCATTTGCTTATCACGAACTTTTCAGCAACAAACTTTCTCTGCCCCTCTAAATACTGTCATGCTGAAGAGCACTTCCAGTCCTATAATTACTCCCTAATTATGGACTCAATATTGGATCTGATGCCTGTCTTCTTTGAAAACAAGTACTTTGAGCTTTGAAATGTCTCCACACTATTATGGATTGAAAATTACAACCTATTTCATTATGATCAAAGATGATTTAGAGAAAAACAATAAAGATCCTAGCAAAGATATGTTTAAGTATTGGATTATGTGGCCTGCATTAGAGAAGATTAATAGCTGGTTCATTTTCAAATCTGGAAAATTTTTAAGAGAGACAAGAGCTGGTGGATATTACAGATTTTACCAAGACAGCACGTCATACTGGGACTGGCCTAAACAAACAGGGAATGTGCTCACTCTTTGAGTAGGAGACTTATGGGCTGAAATCAAGTACATGAAAGATTTTACTAAGGAAAATACTTATCATTTACTCTTTATCCATGGAAGAGCAAATGTTTCTGTTGCCCATTTATTTGTTTACTGAGGAATTTGCTATCATTGGACTCATTATTTCATTATCAGATATATATTTGCATACATTAATAATTTCATTATCCAGTTGCTGGACATAATTAAATCATCTGGACTTTCAAAATATGAGACATAAAAATAGATACTGTGGGAGGTGTAGAGTTGACCTCCACGGAGATCTCTGCTTCTGCTCATAACTGTCCTCAAACATAATAGGAGCTCAAGCAGTTATTGTGAATTATATGTATAATTATATGATTATATAATCATATACGTCTTTGGAAGCAAAATACTAAGATTTATTTTCTGTTCTTTGGAGGCCTTCCATATGACTAGCCACTGCTCTTGTCTGTGTACTGCTAAGGGTTGGATTATAGAAAGTCATTCATGAAAGCATGGGCAAACAGTCCTGTACAATTTTTTCTGTTAGTATTATTTTTATAGTATATCTTCTCATACTACTTTCTGTAGATCTTTCTTCTTTGAAGCACTCAGGAAATCTACCTGCTGGAAAAATCTAACATTTATTTAATAAAATTTAATCATGAAATTTGACATTAGATTAAATCATTAGATCTGATATCATCAGTGTCTTGGCTTTTGGGAGCAAGAATTACAACATTTGTGGCAGGAAGAACAGAAAACAGGAAGGAAGGAAGGAAGGAAGGAGGGACGGAAGGAAGGAAGGGAAGGAGGGAGGGAAGAAGGAAGAGAGGAAGGGAGGGAATAGGGAGGGGAGAAGGGAGAAAGGAAGGGAGTGATGTACATATACCAGGGAAATTAGTGTAAGACAAGACTTCCCCAAAATTATATTATACATCTTTAAAAAGTACTAAAATTGTATCATCTCTTTTTTATATTTTCTAACTTCATCCAAATCTCTTGATATAAGGAAAGAATTTTAGAATTTTGAAGGGTAGAATGCATACTTTTATAAAGTGAAAAGTGAGAAGTACCAGGGCTTATTAAAAAGTTTTACCTCTGCACAATATTAAGGCAATATAGCTTATCAGTTTAGTTATTTCAAGATTAAAAAATAACTTTTTAAAATCAGTGTCAAGAATTCAAAACAACTTGTTAGTTTACATATTTTATTTTGTTGTTGCCTCTTAGTCAGTTGGCCTAGCACTGAACACATAAGCCCTGAGGTCACCACATACACAGCATGACCAGTTGTGCAATAGTTAACAAATAGCAATTTAACAGATAGCAATCTGTTAAATATATATTCTTCTTTTCTTACTATAATACTGAGTGCAACTCATGAGTAGTGCCAAATAAGTGATAGAGAGACTTGGTCCGTTATGGGGAGAGATCAGGGCTGAGGTTTAGCTCAGTTGGTAGAATACTGCTCTGTGCTCTCTGAGGCCCTCAGTTTGATCCCCAGCACCACAAAAACAGGAGAAAGAGGTGGCAATCCACTCCTGAAGCAATCCTGAGAAACAATCAGCCATTGAAAACCCTATGAGGGTTGCAATGAGTTGGACCCGACTCTATGACACCTAACAACAACAACAACATGGGAGAGATCAGTTCTGCTTGGGATATCCTTGGAAGGCTCCACAATATAATGCTTTGCTGAGTTGTCCACTATATAAAAAATAACATGAGAGAATGTAGGAAGTCATAGAGCAAAACAGTTTTCCTAAAAATTTACTCCAGGGTAGTAGTGAAAAAGCCAAACATTTTATTGAGGTCAGATTTCCATCTGAGGGGCTTGGACTATACCTTGCAAGCCAGGAAACCACTTAAGATTGACAGGAGGAGGAATAGGGGGTCTATGAAAAGTAATCTGGCAGCCATATGCAAATGAGAGCATTTTCAGAAACAAGTAAACCATCATGAACTTTATTTCCATCATCAGAGAGAGGTTAATGAGGATCTAACTAGGATAGTGATGGCCACACTGGGAAAGAGAAGGATAAGTATAAAACATGATATAAAAATTAATCCTAGATGACACTTACTGATTGAATATGAGGGTCTAATAAGAATTTTAAAATTCTGAAGCTATCAGTGTTCTTGACTCTGCCACTAACAGAGAAAAGCCAATTTGAAGAGAAGGTACATAATGAAACATGTAAGTGGTACACAAGAAAAAACTAATTCTATTTGGGGTATATTAAATGGGTAAGTGGGGCTGGAGTTTAACTTAGTGGGTAGAGCACTGCTCCACACTCTCCGAGGACCTGGGTTTGATCCCCAACACTGCAAAAATGGAGAAGGACATGGCAGTCCACTCCCCAAGCAATCCTAAAACAATCAGCCACTGAAAACCCTATGAGGGTCACTAAGAGTTGGGCGTGACTTGATGGCAACCAACAACAACAACAACAAATATGAGGAGCTGACAGAAAATTCCAGCAGAAAGACTAAGCAAATAGTTGATGATATAAATTGGTAGAGATGCAGTGGAGTAAGGGATGCCAGGGCTATAGAGAGATTAATGACTACAGGAAGCAGCAGAGGGGGTAGTACCAGAACCCAGAGTTTAGAGGAGTCCCAGTAGAGTTGGTGCTCTATCCTTTGGGGAAGGAAGGCCTCTTTCCTGTCATCTTTCAACTTGTCTCTAGTGTCCCCTACTGGCCGAATCTAACAAGAAGCCAGTTGGTAAGAGAATCTGGGGAAAGTTATCTGTTGTGCTCCATGTCCAGCCAGTTAGAACAGAGTAGAAAGGGGCTTCTTGGAGTTGAGAGATAATAGCTAAATAATCAGCATGACAGAGGAACGTGTGACAAAACCCAAAGGAAAAGTGAGGATTATGCAAGGGGAGAAAAACTCCAACAAATTGAGGAAATAGGTCAGAAAACAGGGACTGGGCAAAGACTTTTGAATTAGGTCATTAAGTTATAGATAAAATTTTCTTAAATAGGTAAGTATTTGAACAAATTCTCATTCAAAAACTTTAAAAACTACTTCCAATGTCTTCGATCAACTGATTTTATCAGTTTTCTCATTACTTTAACAACTTAAAAAAATAAATAAAACTTTTAGTAGATCTGTGGAGAACAAATGATATTTCAAAAGTGTTTATAGCAAAACAGAAATGATGTATACTTCAAATGAAAGCATGGATAATGAAATATAAAATACTTTTATTGTTTTATCAAAATAGTACTGGCTTGCCCAAGAAATGCATTCATAAAATATATTATTCTCTACCTTTTTATCACTAATACATTTTTAAAATTCATATTAAATTCCATCTGAGTCATTGGAAAGGTGTGATAGCCCATTGGGAATAACAGTTTAATACTGTGCTAGGATGCCACTGGCACTGCAGGGGAGAGACTCAGCAAGAAAGAGTGGCATAAAGAAAATTCTCTTCCTCCCTCCTGCAGAGACTAGAATTCCAACACACCATCAGCTCTTTCCCTTTCCCCCTACAGTGCTGAAAAAAAAATCTGCCTAGAATGTACATTCCATAGTCCTCTGAAGAATTATAGTAATATTAATAAATTCTTTACATGACATTTAGAGAAAAGCCAGTGGTAGATATAAAAACTTAGCTGTGTCCCAGATCTGAAAGGGGTTAAAATTACCATGTTTAAGAAAAAGGAAAGCTGCATTTTGGTAAAAGTAAGTACAATGATTTCATAAGAAATCTTAAGCAATCAGCTTATGCTAAATACATTGATTGGTACTATACTTTTTCGGCATAACACAGCAGAGACCTAGAATCATACTTTGTTACTAGAGTGGTGGGTCAGATGTTAAAAAGTACAAAAGAACCCTGACTTCATGCAAAAGCAGAGAAATGGCTGAATGAAAATCAAGAACAATGATAAAGCTTCCTCTCCTGCTAAATTATGTCCCTTTCCTCTCTGGGCAATAAATTCCATATCCAAGTTATACATTTTAAACTCTGAAATGCTACTTTCAGAAGCTATATTACAGAACATCCTGGAACTGCTCATTCTCACAGTTATTGCTTAGAAGTCTACATGAAAATATGTTTCAGACACACACACACACACACACACACACACACGCATGCATGCACAGTTTAGAGATATTACTAGACAAATCACTATTTGATGGAGAAATGGGGAACATACCCATAGCCAGTAGGGTTTTATCCTAGTTAGTTCATATTGGCTCCATAAGCCATCTTAAAATTTCCCCCTCCGTATGTATATATGCATGTATGTATGTATGTACATATGTATATATACATGGTGTATATATAGTATGTATATATATATATGAGAAAAGGATATATATACGTACACACACACACACACACACACACACACACACACACACACACACACACGAGAGAAGGATGCGGCAATCCACTTCTGACCCAATCCCAGAACAATCAGCCATTGAAAATCCTATAAGGGTCACTAGGAGTCAAACACAATTTGACAGCACCCTACAACAACAAATATATCTATATCTATATCTATATCTATCTATCTATTATATATATATATAGTACTCTCTACTGTTGCACAATTGTACCTTTTCTGAATAAATATTAAAAATAACCATTTAAACAAGGAAATATTATTTCCATTTAGCATATGAAAAAGTGAGGCTTAACAAGGACACTATCAAGGTCATATAGTCCTTAAATAACAGGATTAGAAAGAGTTTTAATGTTCAAGCTTTTTCCACAGCTGTACTGCAAAAATCTCTATATATACTTCAACCTAAATAGAGAAACTAGTATTTCTTCTCTTTTGTGGTGTACTTTGTGTCTGGGCTACGGGGCATCACTCACTCATCTGTTTAGAAAAATGATGCCCTTTGGGGCTATTCTGCCATCAAATATAACAATGTTGTCCACCAAACTGCAACAGAAGACCTTTCAGAAATATCTGTGCTGAGCTATGAGCTGGGAGTGACTGCTGAAGTATGGACCAATACATTGAAGAGAAGAACCATTGACATTTTTAAAGGAGAAGGATATTTTGTTATTGAGGCCAACCAAACGGTATTAATAGCATTAAGGACGTGTCTGCCATGGGCTGTTACTTTGTCTAATCTCCAGGGAATCCCAACTAGCAAAATGTCTGGCACAGAGATCAATCAAATTTGTTGAGTTAATGATCTGCAAAAAAATAGACATACCCCTGGTTTTCTAGAAACTACTTGGATTCAGAGGTAAGAAACTAAGACTTAAAAGAATAGGACATTTTCCTGAAAGCTGTTCTTAAGAAAACTGTATACTCCATGTGTGACAAGAAGTTGATTGTTGCACCAACATTTGTAATCCAGAGAGTCTTTCTTTATCTTAAAGCAATAAAAGACCTGGTTGAAAGTATAACACATTGATTACTTGCATCCTCTCAAAGCATAAAGTGTCTATACACTCAGAGATATTCCTATGGCTATGTTCTGATTGAATGGCCCAGTAATAAACAGCTGTTACTCCTGTGGTAAAGAGAAAATATTTTGTTTTGAAAATATATTTCATTTTTAAGCTTCCTTTGAGACTTATCAGATAGAAGAGGTTAGGGGAAAAATAAGAAACTGGAGTGCTTTTAAGGAATAAAAAATAATTTGGCAATACCCTCCAACATTTAAGATACCTGAAATCAGAATTGCTCTCAGAGGCCCCAGATCTGTCTACCACAGCCAAGACTCTGATTCATAGCCAACTGTACGCATGCTGCACGGACATCCAAAGTGTGTCCTGCATGCCAGAAGTAGTACACTGACTCCTACAGCAGCCGAGTCCCCATTAGAGCAAATTGCAGCAGCTGGGGTACAGCAATATCTGCTGTAATGTCCAGAGGCTGCAAAGCAATTTAAAGTAGATTGACCAAATGGCTGAAAGGAAGTATAAAATCATGTACTTCTATGACTGCAAAAAATAAATAAAAACTTTCAAATAAGAGTCATGTGAGGCCAAGCTTCATTTTCTTAAAAAAAAATTGAAGGTAAATTATGGTAAATGGACTATGATTACATACACATGCTAAATTTTGCCTTCTGAATGACTATAAAATGCATCATAGTATATGCTAAACATATATTCCATGTTATGCATTACATATATTACATATTATTTGTTGTTGTTGTTAGGTGCCGTTGAGGGGGGTCTGACTCATAGCAACCCTATGTACAACAGAATGAGACACTTCCCAACACTGTGCTACACCCG
Source organism: Pedetes capensis (assembly GCA_007922755.1). Classification (NCBI taxonomy): domain Eukaryota; kingdom Metazoa; phylum Chordata; class Mammalia; order Rodentia; family Pedetidae; genus Pedetes; species Pedetes capensis. Next base: position 35,586 of record VMDO01009488.1, on the reverse strand, counting down.
GCACTATGTCAGTGCTTCTCTCCTCTTCGTGGGGTTTTCAATGGCTGATTGTTTGAGGGTTGTTTTGAGTGGGCTGTCAGGTCCTTCTCCCACTTTTTCAGTGCTGGGAATTGAATTTAGGGCCTCAGAGTGTGCAGAGGAAGCACTGTACCAACTGAGTTAAACCCCAGCCTACATATTATTGTAGATACAGTTAGGTTTGATATGATACAACTTTAGTTTAAAGGTTACTGTACATACAGTTGCTTTAAAGACATAATACATATTCCCAAATAATAGATTTAAAAGGTTTCAGAAAATTGTGGAAATGGGGAAAGGTTTTATGTTAAAAATAATCCCTATACTCCAAAAAGTTATATAGTGAGAACGAGGACACCAAATGGAAAATTGGCAGATGGAGGTGACATTTTCCAAATGACATCTCCATTCACCATATTTTTGTGAACTGGAAAAAGCTGTATCTGCCCAAGTTAAAATATTTTGTTGATGTATTATTGATTTTTAATAGTAATGACATAAAGTTCTGTCTAAATTACATAAGTCCAATTATTGAACATAAAATAATGAAAATTAAAAATTTAATCACAATAATTAGAAAGTCACTAAAATATTTTATTATAAAATGTGTAATAGACTTTTAGAGAAAATTCTTTGCAGCAGTTTCAATGTCTTATTCTAATATCTTATTTTCCATTATAAATGGGTGCTAGAATTGATAGTCTCACATTACAGACTTCAAGGTTTATTTTTAATAAATTTTAATTTTCAAACTGTATAGTTTTAATAGCTAATACATAGAAAAGCTAAATATATACTAAGAGCTGAAACTGTATTCAGAAATATGTTCAGTAAGTTAATGCTACAGATGCAATACCTTAAGAGAATAATGACAGAGTCTACGATTTAAAACTAAGGTCTTATACATTACTGAGACAATTTCATTTGCAAATTTTATGTAGCATTTTGTTTTTTTCGTAGGATTTCATTTTCAATATAATCTTCAAATTTTATGCCCTCTAGAATCTTGCTGGTCAACATGTAGTTTGTGAACCAGCAGAATCAACCTCATCTAGGAGTCTTTTAGAAATACCAAATCACAAATTCCACATCATATTCACTGAATTAGAATCCACACTTTATTAAGACCCATCAGTAATACCTATGAACATTAAAGAAGAAAGCTTTGAGCAAGTGCAACACAATAACAGGGAAAAGACGGTGACAAACTTTCATAATCTTTAAAACCTTATATTGATTTTGAAGTGCAGGTGGATTGATCATAAGATTGATTTTTTTTCTCTTTCTTTGGTATACCGTATTATTAGAGAGTATCAATGCCATCTGATTATGATCAGTGATGCATTTTAGTTGTGCAAAGAATTCCTTAACCTCTTAATATTCTCCAGGCTGTATGAATACTGAATTTTGTTTCTGATGTTATATTCAAACTATTATGCCAAATTAGAACTGAGACAGTAGTTTTAGTAATAGAAATTTTTTATAATCCCATAACTAGTGCTCTCGACCCATTTTTGTTAATGTGATAAATACTCTCTAAAAGAGCTTGTCATACTATTTCTTTTACTTTTCACTAGCACACAACTTTCTATTATTTGAAAATGGCTTTAAATTTATGTTTAATTAGGTGTATTTTTAATATTCTCTAGATTTTTCACTGCGACTAGGAAGTAGTCTTGTAGTACCTAGATAATATTTTAAAAACAAGTGATATAAAAAAAATACATTGCTAACCAACGAAGTTAAAGAATGCAGAGTAAAGCATACAAGTAGCCCTGGAATTCTTCACAAGGATTTTTTTCTGTTGCAAGTGTTTATATTTTCCACTCATTTTTATGGCATTATAGTAATGTGTTATTTTCCAGGGTTGCGTATTTGTTAGTTAGCATCAGTGAGAATTACTTTCCATAGGAAAAATAAGAGTTCTAAAAAATGAAACACTCAGCATTTTTATCAGAAATATTGACTTGTTTCATCTCTGGTACAACTTCAGCCTGGGCCCTATCATTGCCAGCCTTACAATAACAGAAAAGCTGAAGAAACTGAGAAGAAATGCCTCTTCCAGGACCCATCAGAGTAGGGAGGACATAAAGCAAACCATCACCCCAAGTCTGGAGAGACAGACAAGTACAGGGAGAAACACAGCAGGGACCAACTTAGCTAAAGCAGAAATCAGTGGCCCATACATAATCTGGTTGTTGTTGTTATTGTTAGGTGCCATGGAGTCGTGTCCGACTCATAGTGACCCTTATAGAGTTTTTAATGGCTGATTTTTTCGGGTTTGCCTCAGGAGGGGACTGCCCCATCTCTCATATTTGCAGTGCTGGAAATCGAACTCGGGACGCCAGAGACTGCAGAGCAGTACTCTATCAACTGAGCTAAATCCCAGACAAGAGGTCATAATCTGGTTGTTGTTGTTAGATGCCATTGAGTCAAGTCCAACTCATAAAGATCTATAGGGTTTTCAATGGCTGACTGTTTCAGGATTGCCTTGGGAGTAGATTGCCACATTCTTCTCCCATCTTTGCAGTGCTGGGAATCAAGCCTTGGACCTCAGACACTGCAGAGTGGTACTCTACCAACTGAGCTAAATCCCAGCCATAATCTGGTAGGAAACTTAAATAGTAATCAGCGAATTGCTTCAAACAGAGTGTACACACTACCTTGAGAACAAGAAATGCCTACACACTGCAATCTTGGACAGGAGGGGCAGGTATTTTTTGCTTGTTTGTCTGTTTTGTTTTGTTTTGGGGGAAAGGGCTACCTCCAGAAACTCCACCATACATTCTCATAGTGGAAAAATTAGTAAAGAATATCACTTTTCTGGTTTTGGCAGAGTGAGGGAGGAAGTACCCATCTGAAAAACTCCCTGGTGCTTCCTATAACACAAGCCTACTCACAAGTGAAACCAACAACATAGGACACAAAAATAAAAACACTAGCGAAGCAAAGTCTCCATAGGTTACCATACACCAATGGATGTCATATTCCAACTGCAGAAAATCAAAGATAAAGAAAAGTCTCAAAAGGGGACAGAAAAATCACTTTACACATACAGGTTTTTCATTTAAAAATCAAAACCAAAGATCATGCAAGCAAGAAGAAAATGGACTGAAATATTTAGAGTGTTGAAAGAAAAGATGAAATGAAGCCCCACCAACCTATAACTCTATGTCCAGAAAATTTGGCCTACAAAAATAAAGTACAAATGTAATGACTTTTTCAAACAAAAACAGGAATATATTGCCAGCAGGCCTATTCTGCAAGAAATAACTAAAAGATAGCCAGGCCCAGAGGGACAGGCCTATGATCCCAGTAGCTCAGGAAGCAGAGGTAGGAGGATAGAGATTTGAAGGCCAAAGGTAGCCTGCACAACTTAGCAAAAACCTAACTCAAAATAAGAAATGGGCTAGGGGTGCAGCCCAGTGGTAGAGCACTGGCAAAGTATGTGCAAGGCCCCGGCTTCAACACTCAAGTACAGCAAAAAATAGTAAATAAATAACAAAATAAATAAAAATAAAAATAGAAGGACTATGATTATAAATAAAATCTTTTATTTGTTTAATGAATTGTTAAAGTAGTAAGAGTCACAGAGAGTTGTGTGATTATAGCATATGGATAAGTGAAATGGGTGACAGTTTTTCTTTAAAAATGGGAAGGATAAACTTGAAATACAATTATAACACTAGCCATTAAAAACTACAGTATTTTTTAAAAATAGATTTAGATTGTGGAAAATTTATACTGCAAACTCAAGAGTAACCACTAAAAGAATTATAAAAGGAAGTATAATTGATGCGTTAAGAGGGAAGAGAAAATGAAATCATATAAAATGCATAATTAAAACAAGGGAAAGCAGAAGAGAAGAAATTAAAAACAAATGCAACAAATAGAAAACAGCTGCAAATATGTTAAGTATTAATCCTACTATATCAATAATCACTTCCAATGTGAATGTTCTAAATAAATCAATTAAAAAACAGAGACAGTAAGGGTGGATAAAAAAGAGACCCCCACTGTATGTTGTCTCCAAAATATCTTTAAATATAAAGACAGAGATAGAGTAAAAGACAAGATGTAGAGAAAGATATACCATGATAGCACTAATAAAAAGAAAAATCTGGCATAGTTATGTTAACTTCAGATAAAATGACTTCAAAACTAGGAAAATTATCAGGAACAAAGAGTAGTACTACATAATGATGAAGGGATCAGTTCTCCAAGAATACAACAATTTTTAACTTGTGCATGACTAACAACCCAGCACCTAAATCTGAGAACACTTCACAGCCAAAAGGATCCTCAGAGACACAAGTAATGTAAAGTGGTGTATTGGATGGGACCTTGGGGCAAGAAAAGACATTAGGAAAAGACTAAGAAAATCTGAGCAAGGTTTGGTGCACATGCCTATAATCCCAGCACTCAGGAGGCTGAAGCAACAAGGATCACAAGTTTGAGGCCAGTCCTGCTACATAGTGAGTTTCAGACCAGCCTGGGCTACATGTGAGATCCTGTCTCAAACAAATAAACAAACAGCAACAAAAATAATAAGAAAATATGATTAAACTATAGACTTAGTTTATAAAAAGTATCAATATTGGTTTATTAATCTTAAATCATAAGTATAAAACAATAAAGAAAACTCGTCAGGTGTGGTGATTTATGCCTATAATCTTAGCAACTTGGGAGGCAGAGGAAGGAGGATTGCAGGTTTGAGGCCAGAGGCAAACTGTGTAACATTGTGAGACCCTGTCTCAAGATAAAAAATAAATAAAAAATGGGCTCAGAGTACAGCCCAGTGGTAGAGCACTTGCAATGTATATGCGAGGCCCTAGCTTTAACCCCCAAGTACCACAAAAAGATAGTAATAATAGTAATAATAATAACTGGATAAGGGGCTATGTGGAAACTCTGTGTACTAAATCTCAATTTCTCTAAAAGGTTTTAATTTTGAGACACATACTTCACCTCACTATAAATCCTATGCTGGCCTCAAACTTGTGATCCCTCTGCCTCAAATTGCTGAGTGCTGGGATTACAGGCATGTGACACCATGCCCACCTGTGAATCTTGCTTTAAAAAATAAACTACTAACTTTCTTTATCTATCATGATTATTTATTCTTACTTGATTGTAAGCTTCATTAAAGTATAAAACATAAAGAGTCATAAAATTCAATCTATTATTTTCTGCTTTTGGATGGTGAAAGGAGAAGAGAGTAGCAGAAGATAAATGTCTTTCTTGAAAAATCTCTTGCATGGATTTCTGAATTACAGTAATACAATGTAATAGGAGAAAAAGCCTTGCTCACAGATTTCTCTCAGTGACTGATGTACGTTTCTGGAAGCCAGACAGGCCATGTTTTTTGAGACTATTTCCTTTCTTGATGAATTAGCATAGAAAATATAATAGTAGACACAGGGTATTGCACTAAACTCATAGTTTGAGCACAGAAATTTCCATGCTTACTCCTTTTTATGATCCTCTTGCCAGTATCAATGGAGGTAGAGCAATGCTTCTATTTTTTTCACAGCCTAGTAGGTGGGATAGAAAAGGGAAATTTTTTATTTACTGGCTAGCTGCACCAGTGTATTAACACAATAATAATTGTGATACCTTAGTATGATTCTCAAAAATCTCAGAAATATGAGTTGTGTCTAAAATTGATCAGGCAACAAGGCATAGCAAGCTGACTTCAAATGATAATCTTTAGTATTTTGTACAAGAAAAAGTAATGAGCATGATTTGTGATCGAACAATGCTTCACACGGACAAATATTTGTTATTAGGAATCTGAAATCACAATGAAAAGACAGGTATGATTATTACTATTTCATAATTTCTACCAGCTCAAAAATCTGCACCCCTATATGCCACATAACTCTCAAGCATCTGCATGTCATGTGCAAATCATTCCACTAGCCATGCCGTGCGATTGCTGCTTATGTGATATTTTCCTTTGGTTAAAGATGAAAGCACTTGCCTTGAACAAAAATGAACAGTTCTAAAGCCTAAGGGCAGAGTCTACTGATGATATTTATTTACAAGAGAAATGGAATTTAGGAGACTCATATGTGATTAGGTTCTATTAAACATAATGAAATCAGAAGATAAAATACAGTGGGTTTACCTAGGCAAATGATTTTCCTCTGTGGAGCAACATATCAAAACCCTTATGCCTTCCTTATAAGTTGGTAGTTCAATATTCTCAGTCTTTATTAAGCTAATCATTTATTCATTCAAAATAAATGCTTAATTGCAGGATGTTTGTATATAGTACAATGTTCTTCTGGTTGCTAGGTGTCATGGAGTTGGGTCTGACTCACAGTGTCCTTATGTACAACAATGAAACACTCCCCAGTTATGTGCCAGGCACATGGTCGTTTTTATATTTAAGTCCACTGTTACAGCCACTGTGTCAATCCATCTAGTTGAAGGTCTTCCTTTTTTTTTTTCATTGACCTGCCACTCTCTCAAACATGTCCTTCTCCAGGGATTGGTCCATGGAGACCAATACATAACATGCAGTCTAGCCATCCTTGCTTCCAAGGAGCACTCTGGTTGCACTTCTAGGACAATCTATTGGTTCTTTTAGAAGTTTATGGTATATTCAATTTTGTCTCCAGTACCATAAGTCAAAAGTATCAATTTTTCTCTTGCCTCCCTTATTCAATGTTCAGCTTTCACAACCAAATGATGAGACTGAAAATACCATGGCACAAGTCAGGCACACTTTTGCCTTCAATGTTATATCTTTACTTTTCAACACTTTCAAGAGGTCTTTTGAAACAGCTCTTCCCAAAGCAATGAGTCTTTTGATTTCTTAACTGATGTTTCTGTGAGTGTTTTTACAGAATCAAGTAAAGCAAAATCTTGGACAACCTCAATCTTTTCTCCATTTATCATAAAGTTGCATACTGATCCAGTGTTAAGGATTTTTGTTTTGCTGATGAACAATTCATACCAAAGGCTATATTCTTTGATCTTCATCAGTAAATGTTTCAAATCATCTTCACTTTCAGCAAGCAGAGTTGTGTCATCTGCATAATCCAGGTTGTTAAAGAATCTTCCTCCAATCATAATACTCCACTCTTCTTCACAAAATCTAGATTCTCAGATTATTTGCTCAGCATAGATATTAAAGAGATATGGTGAAAGGACATAGCCCTGATGCACACCTTTCTTGACTTTAAACCAGGCAATGTTTTCTTGTTCTGTTCAAATGACTGCCTCCTGCTTCACTTACAGATTCCTGAGGAGTACAATTAAGTACTCTGGTATTCCCATTCTCCACAAAGAAATTCTTCATAATTTCTTATGATCCACACAGTCAAATGCCTTTGCATAGTCAATAAAACATAGGTAGTCATCTTTATGGTATTCTCTGCTTTGGGCTAATATCCATCTGACATCAGCAGTTATGTCCCTGGCTCCACACCATCCTCTGAATCTGGCTTGATTTTATGGCAGTTCCCTGTCTATATCTACTGCACTTACCTTTGAATGATCTTTAGCAAAATTTCACTTGCCTATGATATTAATGATATTGTTCTATAATTTCCACATTCACTTGGATCCTTGTTCTTTAGAAAAAGCAAAAATATAGATCTCTTCCAGTCAGTTGGCCAGGTAGCTGTTTTCCAGATCTCTTGACGTGAACAAATGAGCACATCCAGTGCTAAATCTGTTGAAACATCTCTATGGTATTCCATCAATTCCTGGAGCCGTGTGTTTTGCCAATTCCCTCAAGGCAGCTTCCACTTTGTCCTTCAGAACTATTGATTTCTGATCATATTCAACCTCTTAAAATGGTTGGAGAGCCACCAATTCTTTTTGGTATAATGACTCTGTGTATTCCTTCCATCTTCTTTTGATGTTTTCTGCATTGCTTAATATTTTTGCTGCACAATCCTTCACTATTACCACTCGAGGCTTGAATTTTTATGTTAATTCCTTCAGCTTGAGAAGAGCAGAGTGTATTCTTCCCTTTTGGTTTTCTATCTCCAGCTCTTTGCACATGACATTATATTTAATTTTGTCTTCTTGAGTTGCCCTTTGAAATCTTCTGCTTAGTTCATTAACTTTGCCATGTATTTATTTTACTTTAGCTGCTGGAAGATCAAGGACAAGTTTCAGAGTCTCTTTTGACATGTAATTTTCTTTTTTTCTTGTCTTTTAAATAATCTTTTACTTTCCTTACAAATGATTTCATTGATGATGTGTGATGACACAATTCATCTGCTCTTTGATCATTAGTTTCTAACACATCAAGCTTGTTCTTGAGGTGGTCTCTGAAATCTGGTGATATACTCAAAGTAATACCTTGGCTCTTACACACTTGTTCTAATTTTCTTCAGTTTCAGTTGAAACCTGCATGTGAGCAGTTGATGGTCTGATCCACCATCAGCACCTGGTCTTGTTCTGACTTTTGATATTAATCTTTTCCATCATCTCTTTCTACAAATGTAGTCAATTTAGTTTCTGCATGTTTCATCTGGTGAGTCCCATGTGTATTGTATAGTCACTGTTAATGTTGCTGAAAAAATGTATTTGCAATGAAAAAGTCGTTGGTCTGACAAAATTCTACCATGCACTCTCCAGCATCATTTCTGTCACCAAGGCCATATTTTCCAACTACTGATCCTTCTTCTTTGTTTCCAACTTTCACATTCTAGCCAGTAGTACAATGATAAATGCTAATTATTTATAGTAATTTTTGTCCATTGAGCTTACTACACAACATATGAAATATAGGTTTGAAATTTTGCCAGTTATTTACTTCATTTTGGCAATGTGACCTTTCCACCCTATTATAAATAATGAGTCTGAGGAGGTTCTATGATAACAGAGAAATTGGTGAAAAAGTTAATTTTTAACCTGGTTAGGAAAATGTTAACACATTTAAGACAATTTTAATAGCATCATAATGTTTGTTTGAGGTCATAAAACATTTACAACTATATATAATATTTGTGTATAAAACTATATACAATAACAACAACACAATCAAGATAAATAAAGCAATACAGGGCCAATATTAAAAACATAAAACACACATATAAATACATGGAGGTTTATGTAATAGTACACAAGATACATGTTTGAAACAGCATACACATTTGTTATACATGACAACTTGTAGGTTACACCAATCACTTCTAGAAAACAGGCATCTTCACTTCCATGACAATTACTCTGCACTCCATTCATTCACTAAATCATACACACAAAGGAACAAAATGAAAAGTGGGGTATAGACAGAAAACCAGAATTTTACTTGAACTTTGTTATATGAGAGCCAACAGAAGAAAAATAAACTGACCCTAGAAATGTAGAGTAAGACTCACTCTGAATCACCAGGAGCTGTCCTAATACAGTAGAAGTGCAACTACAATGGCCGTGCCCTTGTTACTTGAAGGAGCAATACACACCAGCTCCAGTAAAGGAGAAAGGATGAATGTTTGAGTCCTGTCTCATTTCAAAATTGCCTTTGGTCACAATAGTTAACAAGAGGCGGATGTATTAAATTAAAAGCAGAGCAAGAAAAAATATTAGCATTCCCTAATTTTTGAATAGGGGCTGGGATTTAGCTCAGTGGATAGAGCGCTGCGCTGCAGTCTCTGAGGTCCTGAGTTCAATTCCCAGCACCGCAAAAATGGGAGAAGGGCCTGGCAATCCACTTCCAAGGCAATCCCAAAACAGTCAGCCATTAAAAACCCTATGAGGGTCGCTATGAGTCTGATGCCAACTCGACGGCACCTAACAACAACAATAATAACAACAACAACAACAATTTTTGAAAGTCCACTGCATCTCTATCATTGTACTATGGACTTCTTCTAAGGAATATAATTCACTCCATTATTTTCATTCTAAACTTTGATGGCCCCATTAGAGTTGATTATCATGCAGGAAGATAAATTTAATCACAGGATTTTCCCATTTATGTCACTATAAAATGTTCTTCATTATTGTGTTTATAAATTACTTGTGCAAACTTAAATAATTATAAAAATCACTGAAGAAAAACTGATAAGACTGGAAAGTTCCACCTGAGGGTAAGTACCAAGAGATGATGAAAGAGCAGGGAGAAGGGCTGAATTGAAAACCTGTTCTTATTCCTTTGACACTTTCACTAATGCAGAATTTTTGAAAGTGTTAAATTTCTCAGTTGGCAGAGTGCTGCTCTGCGCTCTCTGAGGTCTCAGGTTCGATCCCAAGCACCACAAAAAAAAAAATGGGAGAAGGACGTGGCATCCCATCCTGAAATAATCAGCCATTGAAAATCCTATGAATCTGTTGTATATAGGGTCACTATGAGTCGAACCCAACTCGACAGCACCTAACAACAACATAAAGTGGGGGTGACAATACTATTACATAGAATTTTTGTGAAGATAAAATGACGTGCAATAATGAAAGTGTTAAAGCAACTGTAATTTGACAGTAAGTTACATAAATATTAAAATACCAGCTTGTCTCCCTTTGTTGCTGGTGACTGTGTATGTGTGTGTGTGTGTGTGTGTGTGTGTGTGTGTGTGTATGTACCACTAGGCTGCACCCCCAGACCACTTTTTATTTTTTTACCTTGAGACAGGGTCTCACCTAAGTTACACAGGCTGCCTCTGTCCTCAAACATGTGATCCTCCTGCTGGGATTAAAGGCATGCCCACCATGTCAGCTCTTTGCTGCTTTTCAGATAAGTGCAGTGAATTAGCAAAATAAAAGTATAACTTTAACAGCACACTATGTGGTTTAATACATTCAAATTAACTTAGAAACATGTATGTCAAAAATATCTGTAGAAAATTTTTATGGTTTGGATATTAAGTGTCTCATCAAAGGACTTATGTATTGACAGCTTGGTCCCTGGAACAAGAAGCACTCATGGGTGGAGCTTTGGGGAAGTAATTAGTTCATGAGGTCTCTGTCTTCATCAGTTGACTAATTCACTGATGGCAACTAGGGGTTATAACTTGGTGGCAGAGCACTTGCCTAGCCTGTGCGAAACCCTAGGTTTGATGACCTGCACTACAAAACAAACAAACAAGTAAACAAAGGCAAGAGGACTCATCTATTCACAGATTCAAAATTTGAATAGACCTTTGGATGGTGGTGGAACTGTGGGAAGTGGGCCACTGAAGATTCCCCTGAGGAAATATACCTTGTCCCTGGCCTCTTCTGTCTCCCTCTCCTCTTCCTGTCCTTCATGAGGTGTGTTGCTCTCGTCCATCCCTTGCTCCCCACCATAATGTTCAGACTCGTTATAAATCCTCAGCAATGGAACCAGGCAACCATGGGCCATGAAAGCTCTGAAACCATGAGTCAAAGTAAATCTTTCTCCTTTACATTGCTTACATCAGGTATTTTGTCACAATGGTGAAAAGTCTAACACAGAAGTGGGTCCAAAGCTTTGCTTGTGTGATAAATGACTCCATTGAAATGTAATATGTTACTAGGCAGCACTAGGCAGCACTATATTGTGATAACAAAAAAACCCTCCAAAGCTCAGTGACTTGCACAACTAAGGTATATTTCTCATTCTCATGAAATGTTAGCTGGGAGTGGCTTACGAGCCTGCTCCATGTTTTTCTTTATTCTGAACTCAAGGAAGAAAGAGGATCCCCATCTGGGAATCATTCTTCTCCAAGAGGAGTATCAGAACAATGGCAGCACCAAATTATGGCTCTGAAACCTTCTGCCCAGATGTGGAATGTATCCATTCAGCCTGCATTCCATTTGTTGAAGCAAACCTGGCAGCCAATGTTGATGTCATGGATGGGAGGGAGAGGAATATTTCTCCCAGAAGGAAGGACAGGAAGGAGGGGCCCCTGTATGTGCTATATATTTAAAATAAACAATACAATGTACTATACAATAGATGCTCTATAAATAGACATAATTATGCCCAGCTCCAAGTCTTACCATTTTCCTACATACTCATCTTCATGAATGGTCTGCAAAAAGAAGTAGGAAGTCTGTACAGAAATGTTCTAGCCACAGCATGAAAAATGATGTGAACAGATATTTTTTAATCTTGCAGGTTTAAATAATGATGGTCAATAGTATGGACATTCAAAACCAAAGGAAAGGTAGATGGACTTTGAACATTTCAAAAGGAAATAATGTTTTTCAACCCCAGTTCTAAATCCAGCCTTACTTGTTACTGCCTGCAGCCATAGCCCTGCGGCATTCGATTCCAGATCTCAGAAGCCTAAGCAGGGTTGGGCCTGGTTAGTACTTGGATGGGAGACCCCCTGGGAACACCAGGTGCTGTAGGGTTGGGAGACGGACCCGGCAACCCACTTCCAAAAATCAATCCGCCATTGAAAACCCTATGAACAGCAGGGAAGCACTGACAATAGTGTTTCCCCTGTTGCACATAGGATCGCTATGAGTCGGATACCGACTCAAGGGCACCTAACAACAACAACAACAATAAGATCTGGGAAATCCCCACACAACTCTGGATGTCTTGCATCCCAAGATGCTATGACGATATCCACATGTATCTCAAAGGGGTTTGAGGGAAGGGGAAAGTTTGAACAGAAATCTGAAGAAAAGAGATGCACTGATACCAAGTTCAGTTTGTCGTTGTTGTTGTTTGGTGCCATCGAGTCGGGTCCAACTCATAGCAACCCTCATAGGGTTTTCAATGGCTAATTGTTTTGGGATTGCTTTAGGAGTGGATTGCCACGTCCTTCTTCTGTTTTGTGGTGCTGGGAATTGAATGTGGGTCCTCAGAGAGTGCAGTGCAGCACTCCACCAACTGAGCTAAACCCCAGCCCCAAATTTAGTTTAGTAACTACAAAAATGACCCACATTTGGAAGAAAGCATCAGTGGGCTTCCTAACATCTAGGGGATAATATCTTGAAAGGGTATTTGAGTACATATTTTACAAAGAAATTGTTTGAACATTGATTCTTTTGCCTTAGGAAACTTTAATGAGATATGTAAAAGTTCTTTGAATCATTGTAAAAGACAGCAGCAAAATACTGTCAGTTTGGTGGTGTGCAGTATAAACAAACCATTTTAGTTCCCTCATCATTATAAATGCATAAATATACTTCCTTCCTACAATAGAATTTATACAATTTTGCTGAGGATTGGGAAGTCTCATGGAATCTACTTTCCTCTGGACATTTCCTACAATGAGATTTTGAAACCAAAGATATTTCATAGGATATTTTGGTAAGATGCCATGGTATGGCTCAGCTTTCCATGTTTCAGTGCATAAAATTCAGGTGTAGAAAATTTTGTCAAACAGCAAAACAAGAGTCTAAGGGACAATACTTTCACTGAAAATGCCAAATTGGACCTGATAAAAACTTTTAATAGCTTCCTTCTAGCAATAACTCCCTTCTGGGGCTGAAACTTTGACCACAAAAAAAAGAATATATTTTCTTCCGCATCTCTTAATGTTATATTTTGTTGCCCTTTAGTAGAATTTGTAAATAGAATTAGCATGGTGATGACCTGCTTACCATATATATTCCAACTTTTAGACAGGCCTAAAAGAAAAAGAATAAACAACTATAAGGGAAAGCACCAGGCTAGATGTAACTAACCCACAATACCCTAATAACTACACCACATGCTAAGAACATAGCATTTGTAAGATATTAAAACCAAATGCAATTAAGCAGAATATTTGGAGATATCATGATACATAATCCAATATTGAAAGAAACTAGAGAGTTGGGACATATTAACATTAAAAAACTATAACCTAAAATAATGAGCTTACCAATCAAAGTAAGAGCAAATAAATTCATAGGATATTTTGGTAAGATGCCATGGTGTGGCTCAGCTTTCCATGTTTTAGTGCATAAAATTCAGGTGTAGAAAATTTTGTCAAACAACAAAAGAAGAGTCAAAATGGTCAATTCTTTCACTGAAAATGCCAAACTGGACCAGATAAAATCTTTTTTTAATTGGAAATTTTTAATGTACACCTTAATGTGATTCATTCTGACATGCTTTTCATTGTGACATTTCCATATATGCATTTTGTTGTACATTATTCATATAGGTTCCCCCTTACCTCATGCACGCTTCCTCCCCCCTTCTCACCCTCCTGTCAAAGACTTCTCTAGCATTTACTTGTCTTTTTGTGGTGATACGTGATATTTTTCTATATATCCTTGGTGCCAGTTCTGTTTAAGATAGAAACTTTTTCTGTAGTGAACTTTCCTTTTACCTTGTCAGAACTATTACATGCATTTTCTAGACCATCTATAATAATACCAGTCTTAGCTTTTCTTCTCTTTTATTATGATCTGACCTTTGTATAGGATATTTTCCTTCTTATAATTTTAATTCAGCTTGCACATATGAGTGAGAACATGTGGTGTTTCTCTTTCTGAGCTTGTGTTCGTTCACTTAAAATGATTTTCTCCAACTCCATCCATTTTGCTGGGAATGGCCTTCTTTCTCTGATTGCTGAGTAGTATTCCATTGTGTATATGTACCATAGTATTTTTATCCATTCTTCTATTGAAGGGCACTTTGGTTGATTCCATATCCTTGCTATTGTGAAAAGTGCTGCATTGAACATGGAGATGCAGGTGTCTCTGTGGTATGATGACACATCTCCCTTTGGGTAAATTCCCAATAGTGATATAGCTGGGTCATATGGTAGATCTATTTTCAGGTTTTTTTTTTTTTAAGATACCTCCATATTGATTTCCACAGTGGTTGGACCAATTTACAGCTCCACCAACAATGTAAGAGTGTTCCCTTTTTTCTCTGCAAACTCTCCAGCATTTGTTGTTATTTGTTTTATTGATCTTGGCCATTCTTACTAGTGTAAGATGAAATCTCAGAGTTGTTTTAATTTGCATTTCCCTAATAGCTAGGGGAGACTGGGATTTAGCTCAGTTGGTAGAGCACTGCGCTGCAGTCTCTGAGGTCCTGAGTTCAACTCCCAGCACCACAAAAATGGGAGAAGGACCTGGCAATCCACTCCCAAGGCAATCCTGAAACAGTCAGCCATTGAAAACCCTATGAGGGTTGCTATGAGTAGGATACCAACACGATGGCACCTAACAACAACAACAACAATGGCTAGGGATATTGAGCATTTTTTTAAATAGCTTCCTTCTAGCAATAACTCCCTTCTGGCTAACCCTTTGACCACAAAGAGAAAATATATTTTCTTCTGTATCTCTTAATGTTATAATTTGTTGCCCTATAGTAAAATTTGTAAATAGAATTAGCATAGTGATGACCTACTTACCACATATATTCCATTCCTACTTGCCATGTGTGTGTGTGTGTGTGTGTGTGTGTGTGTGTGTGTGTGTGTGTGTGCGTGTGTGTGTGTTTGCAGTATTTGTGGGTTGAGTTTAGGGCCTTATGCATGCTGGGTGTTTTACCTCTGAGCTGTACCTCAGCTCCTTTTGTTGTTGTTATGGTTGTTGTTGTTGTGGACAAGGTCTGAACTATGCAGGCTGCCTCAGGCCTTGATCTCTCAATCCTCTGTCCTCAAGCCTCCTAAGTCACTGGGATTATAGGCATATGCCACAGTGCCCAGCTGGACTTATCATATTTTAATTGCACTCTGTGTTTGGACCTGTATGTACCATCCAGACAACAGATTCTAGTATTAAAAAAGCAAGGTGCATAGCAAGGCACCCTGTGAGTTCCTGTAATTCCTGTGACCAGGGAGGCTGAGATAGGAGAATCACAGGTTCAAAGACAGAGGCAACCTCCACAACCTAGTGAGACTGTCTTGAAATAAAAAAGGAAAAGGGGCTGGGAGTGCAGCTCAGTGATAGAGTACTTGCCCATATGTGAGGCCCTGGGTTCAACCCCCAGTACCACACTAAATAAATACATACATACATACATACATCACTGTGGCAGAGAAACCAACTGAAACAAACTTATGGGAGGAAATAGGTATTGGGGGCTTATACCTAGAGGATTTAGTTCATAGAAGTAGGTCAGGCATGGAGACAAGGCAGGGCCTGTGGCAAGCAGCAGATGACCTCTTTATATCTTGCCAATCAGATAGCATAATGTAAAGAGAGACTGGAACTCAGCTCTAAGTAAAAACCTCCAGAGGCCTGCTCCCAATGACCTACCTGCCCAAAGCTTAGGATTGGTGGCACAAAGTTCCACAGCCGCCACAAACAGTGCCATTTCCTGGGGACCAAATGTTTAAACACATGACCTTTGGGCGACATTTTAGATACAAACCATACACATATGTTGGTCTTCTCTAAATAACCATGATTTTGCATAGTAACTAATATATACCTGAACCAAGCAGGTAAAGTGACTAGTGGTTTGCTCTGTGTGGGCATATCAATGATTTTGCCCTTAGTTTCCCTGTAGGTTGTCAAATGTGCATGTAAGTCCTATTTCATTTAGAAAGGCATTAATATTTATACTGCTTGTACATAATCTTGGTTAGAAAATGATTCTCTTATAAAATGAGGATGAAAATCTATAATTTCATTTTCTGTGTAGTTTTCTTTAATGTAAGTAATAAGTCTGCAGCTGTACCACTGTGGCAAAGATCCCGTCAGACCTTGGAAGCTAAGCAGGGTTGGGCCTGGTTAGTACTTGGATGGGAGACTTTCTGAGAACACCAGATACTGTAGGCTTGGGAGAAGGGCCTGGCAATCCACTTCCAAAAAACAATCAGCCATTGAAAACCCCATGAATAGCGGAGAAACATTGACAATAGTATTTCGCCTGTTGTACGTAAGGCCGCTCTGAGTTGGACACCGACTCCATCACACCTAATCACAACAAGAAGTAATAATATGATCATTTTTAGGATTTATCTTTTTTCAAAAATAAAGTAAATCCCCTTGACTATAAATTTTTTTCAAAGAAGAAAAGTGTATTGTGGTTAGAAAACCAATATCTTTTATAGTATATAAAATAATCTTATTTAATTATGCCTTCCAAAACAGAAAAAAAAAAACTTTTACTTTGTAAGAGGGGCCCTTTTTCTTTCAATGTAAAAGTTTATTGACTAGCATTAAACATTATTGGAACATGACCCTATTTTGAAATGGTCACACCAACCTTACTTCTTAGATATGAAGAAAACAGAAAGGTAAATTTAATTATTGTTCTCTTTTGGCATTCTGAAATTTTATTCCCTCTCCAATTTTAACAAAAACAACATAAAACAGAACTGGGAAGAAATAGAATAAAAGATATTTCTTTTATAACATTTGAGCATCTTCAATGGAACTATTTCTGGGAGTATAACTGAAAATAATAATGAAAATACTTTATATGTTTAAGAATTATAAGAGCATTCAAACATTAATTCAGTAGTTATTTAATACAAATGTTAAAAATAATTAGGACTATATATAAGCACATGTATGTATATATGTGGGTTGGAACTTTAGCTCAGTTAGTAGGGCACTGCTCTGCAGTCTCTGAGATCCCAAGTTCAGTTCCCAGCACTGCAAAATGGAGAAGGACGTGGCAACCCACTCCCAAGGCAATCCCGAAAGTCAGCTATTGAAAACCCAATGAGGGTTGCTATGAGTCGGACTCAACTCGACAGCACCTAACAACAACAATGTATATATGTACATATATGAATAATATTTAACCCATCTTTATTAGAAAACAAAATATTGCTCTGACAAAAGAAAAAGTAGAGAAAACCAACTATTACACTATTCACTTGTGGAAGTTTTTTTTTTTTTTTCATTTGTTTAGGATAATATTGTCACCTCATATTTTTCTATCTAAATTATTACAGTAACTTATCTAACTCCAATTTAACCTTCACTCATGAATCCTCCACACATCTACCAAACTGCTACCCATGGACAGCCATGGCCTGCTACTTGCAGGGTTCCTCATTATGGTCAGCATAAAATTTATGTTGCTGAAGCACAGCACGCAGGGGTGTTCCCCATCAGACCTCTGTCTGCATCTTTTCTCATTTTCTGTCATCTTCCCCACCTACAGCTACTGACCAAATGATCACTCTCACTCAACTTCCTGTGCATCTTCACAGGTCATTTCCTCAACCTAAAACATTCTTCCTCCCCATTTTAACAAAATTTAATACTACTAATCTTTCAAGAGTCAACTCAAAAATCTTTCCTACTTAGTAGCTTTTATGGGTCACTTCTTCCCCCTCCTCTGATGGCATTTTCCAATTACCAACTCCCTCGCTGACATATGTAGCAAACTTTAAAGCAAACAAACAATAACAACAAAAAAACTGACTACAATACAGGAAAATTATTCACCAACATGAAGTAGTCATTACCTAATGCCAAACTGATTTTGCTTTGGCTTTCTTCCCAGTGACCTAGCATGAATGTGGATATTCTCTCTAAGTATCTCTCTCTCTCTCTCTCTCTCTCTCTCTCTCTCACACACACACACACACACACACACACACACACACACACACACACACAAATATCTGACACCAACACTGGTATCAGAAGTTAGATTGAGACCAAGGACCAGAAAGTGACCATTCAGCCCAACTATATCTTTCCACCATTTTTTAGTAACCCCCTCCGTGACCCTTATTTTAGCCATAATGATAAGTTTATTTCATTCTGATTTCCTTGAATTTCTATGCTATTTTACCTGCTAATGGTATCTCTTTTGGAAGTGCTTTCTTCCATGATTAACATTTAACTATCAGATTTTTTATTTTTGGATCACTAAATCTTTCACAAATATCACCCCAACTTCGTTTGGGCTAGTTAGATGTCATCACCATCCTTGTGAGAAGCATTCATATGAATACTTGAGGGTTGTCCAGGGTACTCAAGTAATTTTCTGAATATAATTCTTGACTAATTCAGTCAATTACCACATAAAGAAAATGAATTTTCAAACTATATATTCTGTTGCTAATGCATCTTATATTGAGCCCTGAGGCTTCACCTAAGAGTTAAACTAAACTATAAAAGAGTGAACACTTTGCATTTCACTATTTGATCTTTCAGTTTTTCCTAACCAAATCCCCATTCTACAAAACTGTCTTCTGATTATGTGAGAATTGGATGCAAAATTACATTCATCAACATTGAATGAAAAAAAGTGCTTAACCAGTACAGAAAATATTCTTCAACTCTGAGAGATTATAATAGTTTCAAGCTAAATAAAAGTGCAATTTCACATGTCCACAGAATTGGCCAAGGCCACAACTGCATTTGACATTGGGTGGGACCAGTTGATGCTCAGATGCTGTGATGAAGAAAGAGGTTCTCCAGGACCACCTGCTCCAGTAGGATCAGCATCAGGCCACATGTGTTCTGCCTGACATGCTTCCCCTACAGGGCCAGCTACTCATGTGTCCTGCAGTCAGACTGGCATCCCAACAGAAGGTTTTAACAAGTGTGGAAATGAGGAGTTAAGCATTTGGAAGCACTCTGGTGTTCCTAGGGAGGAAGGAATGTGCCCTGCTTTTAGATAGCAGTGTGTTGAGATAGCAAAAGACTAAAATGTGAAATGGAAAGAAAAAGATTGAGTACCAGGAGGGAGTCATTGTAAATGCCTGTCACATATAAACGGGTATGGGCATCTTCTGGTACTTTCCATTTTGTTTCAAAGCCACCTAGAATTTTCTGGTTAAGGAAGAATCTACCTGAATGATCAGGCTATTGAGTACAAGGGTTATGGAAAAGTCTTTTGAAAAAAGCTGAAAATTACATTGCTATCACTAAATAATTATCTACATAGCACTATATCATATCAAAAAACATTAGAACTTTTTTATTAGTAAGGAATGACTTTTTCTGCTTAGGATTGAGCCATCCTTATAATAAATAAAAATGCAAACATAGAGGGACTGATTAATAATAACAAACTGAATAACCTCTCTTTCCTCCACATAAACTTTGCCAGCCTTCAACCAACAGTGATCTCTACCCACAAAATCCATAAAGATCATACTGAAATGGGCTAATTCACAGTGGAAACACACTTCAAGAAATCTGCAACATTAGTCTATTTGCTGATTAAAGTAATGTTCCTAAGTTTTAATCTCTTAAAGGGTTAATCAGAAAAAAAATAATGATATTTGAAGGACAATTTGAATACTCTCTAAAATCAGCTGAATGGAAGATAATTTTAATTGCATTTAGAAAGGACTTTTAGTAATGGTAATCTTTATAAGCCATTCACATATCTATTAGAAGGATATTCTCTATTTTATATATTAAAAACAAATTAAGAAACGTTTGAAAGAAGATCTTAAAATAGCATATATTCCTCCCAAAAATATTATAGTGTTACTATTATGACAGTCCTCTACATGATCTTATAACTCATTATTTTAACCATCCCTTCTCTTCTTCCCTGGAAGTAAAATCAGGTAAATGGAAATATGTACTGTCATACTGACAGTGTTAGGTTTGAAAGATGAATAAAGGTGGGGAAATGTTGAGTGTTGAAGACAACAGCAATTCTAAGACTCTGCTCATTCTCAATCAGCATATGGCTCTGGACAGAGATGAAATATTAGTATGCTTAACAGGCAAGATCTGTATTTAGTTAATTTTCTTCTTCTCACCAAATATGCTTCCATAATGATAATTACTGCAACTCCACTTACAGACACTGAAACAACCAAGCCCAGGAATCATTAAACATCACAAAGCTATTGACAGAGCCAAGACTCAAGTTTCCTGTGATTTTTCTATTAATTCGTGTTTTCTCGTTATGCCATGATTTTCTCAGTGAAGGAACAGTGACATGGTAAGGAAAATAAACACAGTTTTGAAAAAAGTTTTATTTCCTCAATGTTCAAATCCAAAATATTCTGTCAGAGAAACAATCGAAATCTAGAATTTTCATCAAAATTTGAGAACGATGTCCCTCAGGGCAATCTTGTTCCAAATCCCTTTGAAGCAGCTAAAGGAAATAGTACTGGGCTGGGATTTAGCTCAGTTGGTAGAGTGCTGCTCTACACTTTCTGAGGACCTGGGTTCAATCCCTAGCATCACAAAAATGGGAGAAGGATGTGGCAGTCCATTCCCGAAGCAATCCAAAACTGAAAACCCTACAAGTCAGAAACAACTCGATGGCACCTAATAACAACTATAGAGGAAAGAGTAAAAGGAAGAGCTTACCTGAGTTGTCTTAACCCACACAGAAGAGCAAGAAAAAATGCACACTCAGTATCAGGCATTTTAAGAAATGGAATAGATACTGTGGACAAAATAAGAAATGACAGCAACTGTTGATTTCCTTCAATTTCCTCATTTTTCACTGCTGCACAGTCATCTCCTACATCAGAAGCCAGGAAATGAGTCTTTGGGGACCAGGATTTGACAGGCTGAGGCTGAGGCTAAGGGTCTAGCGAAAATGCAAGGGTAGAAAGGAAGCATAAGTCAATTGCAGTCACTCTGCCTTGTCATCAAGGCACATGCATTCCACTCCTGCCGGGATCAGCTCCTCACTGCACCATTCCTTCCTAGGCTGTTACACCAAAATGCTGAACATATCATCCATGAGCTCATTTCCTCTTTTAGGAAGGAGCATTCAATCATGTTTGATTGCCCTACTTTTTTTTTTTCTTAGAGAGATGTATTGTAGGAATGTTGTTATTAGGTGCTGTGGAGTCATGTCCAATTCATAGCCACCCTCATATGGTTTTCAATGGCTGATTGTTTTGGGATATCCTTGGGAATGGATTGCCACATCCTTCTCCCATATTATAGGAATACTAGGAATTAAAACATTCGTGCAGCTAGGTCTTATGGATCAGCAAAGTAGTATTCAAATTGTTTTCTCAATTCAAATTGTTTCTTCAAAGCAGAAATTCTAAGCCAAAATGCATTCAGTTTAACTGTACCTAAAGCAATATTATTTAGAAAATATCTTCTGGGCTGGGCATGGTGGCGCATGCCTGTAATCTCAGCAAATCTGGAGCCTCAGGCGGGATCTCCAGGATGATCGCAGGTTCAAGGCCAGAGGCAGCCTATGGAACTTAGCAAGACCCTGTCTCAAGATAAAAAATAAAAAGTGAGGGGTGTGCCAGAGTTGCGGCTCAGTGGTAGAGAGCTTACAAAAGTATGTGCAAGACCCAGTATTGCAAAAGGAAAAAGAAAATAAAAAAATTATTTTCCATCTAAATCTACATAAGATAGTATGCCTACATTAGTTACCTAATGAGATAATCCATGCAAAATTTGTCATTCTAGCAATTATTAAGATAAAGAAAATAAGCAGGGCATAGAGGTGGTTGTTGTTAGGTGCCATCAAGTCAGTGTCCACCACATAGTGACCCTACGTACAATAGGTGAAACGGTACTCTTAGTGCTTCTCTGCTATTTGTAGAATTTTCAATGGCTCATTGTCTTTTGGGGAGGAGAGGTGAGTGGGTTTCTGGGCCCTCCTTCCAAGCCAGGCCCAGCCCTGCTTAGCTTCTGAGATCTGACAGGATAGAATGCCACAGTGGTAAGGCTGCAGGTGGGCATAGTGGTGCATACCTATAATTCTACCACTTGGCAGTAAGATTACAACTATGAGGCCAGATTTGGCCATATTGTGATTTCAAGGCCAGCCTGAGCTACATAGTGAGATCTTATCTAAAAAAAAAAAAAAAAGAAAGAAAGAAAACTGCTGTAGGTATAGCCCCGTCATAGAGCACTTGCCTAGCATGTGCAAGGCCCTAGGTTTATCAACAGTACTACAAAATGTTAACAACAACAATTAAAGGCTAATAAATATCTAAGCAACAGAGATCCTCCCTTAGATAACTATCTCCAAAGAATGCTTTTTTTCCTTGCCAAATGCCAATTACATCTCTAAAATTCACCCCACCAGCAAAATGCAGAGGTAGTCACAGCCCCTGCAAGAAGTGTTTTTTTGTTTGTTTGTTTGTTTGTTTGTTTGTTTGTTTTGAGGATAAGAGAATTTTGTGATGGTTTGTGATGGCAACCCAACTAAGGTGGGACTAAGTTTCCCAGAATTCTCTCCCTTGTGTGGATCTGGTGTAGAGATGGCCAAAAAAGAAGTGAAGTGATGTTTGAAAGGCCGAAGTGAAGTTGCAAAGTGAAGCTTGGAGGTCTGAGTGGGGCACCAGGTAGCACTGAAGCTTGTAGACTTTGTTGCTAAGCTGGCTCACAGGCTAGGAAGAGGCAGCAGCAAGCCTGCCCTCCTCTAGCCCCCACCACATCTCCTCACCTTCTGTAAGTCCTGAGCCAGGTACACCCAGCTCATAGACAAGGGCACCAGCTGCTTCTGCACAGCATATGCCCTGTCAAGATTGGAGGCAATGAGGGACAGGCAGTGGTCCTTGTAGATCCAGTACATCTTCCCATGCTCCAGTTTGTCTTCCTTCTCTTCCGATTCAGATCCCGCATTTCTTTCTGCCAGCCAATCTATGGCAACTTCAGCCCATAGTCAGCCAGACAGGTAGCAGCCTTGCAGAATAGTCTTCAGCAGCTGCCACAATTGCACAATGTCTATTCATTGTAACAAATCCCTATTCCATATCACATACAATGGCCCTTCTTCCCATAGTCCTCCCTGACTAATACAGAATGATACCTGGAGAGCAGCACTGGACCCTAATCAAAGAACTGGTGACAAGGCCCTAGCTGAATTTATTATTGTTATTGTTAGGCACCAAGTCCCGTCTGACTTGTTACAACCCTATATACAACAGATGATCCACTCCTTGACACTGTGCCAACCCTGGCACTATGTCAGTGCTTCTCTGCTATTCACAGGGTTTTCAATGGTAGATTGTTTTCAGGATTGCTTTGGGAGTAGGATGCCTGGTCCTTCTCCTATTTTTGTGATGCTTGAGATCAAACCCAGGGCTTCAGAGAGTGCAGAGCGGCACTCTACCAATTAAGCTAAACCCTGGCCCCTAGTTGAACTTAAGAAACGATATTGACCAGTGACTACTATATGGCTTTTGTTCTCCCCTTTTGGACAAGAGCATCTCTTGTGATTATCCTCTGGCTATCCCACCATGGGTATATGGGAATAATTTATCCATTTAGATCACAGAGTTTGATTTTAAGAAGAACCACGCTTGAGGAATACATGAGAAAGCTCTTCACATCAGGATCTGATTCGATGCTGAAATCTTGACCTTCAAACATGAGCCTGTTGCTGTTAGTGCGATAAGTCCCCATCTTGCAAGGGTAGTAATAAGACAATATATGTGGAAGGACTTGAAACATGTGAAGCCAAATGGCTGACCATGGTGGTACATTTCCAAAGACTGTCCCCCAATGAATCACACCCTTAAGTGCCCATACCCATCTGTAATACTTCCATTTGAATCTCAGCTATCCCCGTGGCTCACTTTGACTAATTGAATATGGCAGCAGTAATGTTACATGTTATGTAGCAGATTCTGTCTGGAAAACTCACACAGGAAGAAAGTAGATACCCTGTAATAATTTTCACGATTATGATAGGTATGTTAATTGCCTTCACTATAATAGCACTTCACTATCTATAGATGCTCTAACATCATGTTGTAAACCACAAGTGTACACAATAAAATTTATTCAAATTTCAAGAAAGCAGACCAGCTGGGATAAAGAATGTTCATATGCCCAGGAATTATTTTTGATGACAAAAAAGAAAGTTTTGTAAATTATCATATTTGACTACTCAATAAATATATACTTAGCATTTAAAAAGAAAAAAATTCAAAGGTAGGACAAAGTTTCTAAGCAGCTCACTCTAGCATCTCAGTATTATTACCAAAGATTTTGTCTGTTTGGTTTTTGTATCTTTTTCCTACTCTCTTAGAAAAAAAAAAAAGAATTTTAACACTAATGCTGAAAGAAAACCTCATATCTTTTGTGGTACCAGAAAAGGGAGATGAAGCAAACCACATCCATAATGGAGTGGTTCCTGGCTGGGCTTCTTTTTGCTGGGAAATATAAACTAAAACATTGTGTTCGTATGCATACACACCTCTCTAGGTGTGCTTATCATGCCCTCCCAATAGATTTCCAATCCTCCTCTTTACCCACATTAAGTCGTACCTACCTTTTAATGTTCAACTTAATTCCTACCTCCTCTGTGAAGTTGTCTAATTTCTCTTTCTTCCCTAGCTTTCTTTCCTATTCATTGTAGATATCTTAATTATCTCTTTCTCTCTCTCGATATATCTGTATATATTGGAATTATAAATATAATTTTATATTAAATTACAATTATCTTGAGGGAAGATACTATACTGTTGGGATCCCCAGAGGGATAGAGAGTACTCCAAATGTGGCTGACCATAGGATCCCATCTAGCTCACTTGGAGGACTGACCTCTCTCCTCCAGGGCGAGTGACCCTAACCCTACACTGGGTCATTTGCTACCATTGAACCCTATGGGGCAAGATGGCAACTGGTCACCTTTGCCATACATCCGGGTATCTCACTCTTCCCCCTTCCCATTGAGTAGGCAAAGATGGCACCCAAGGTATGGTAGCATCTAAAACCTCCCTGGTGTCCAATTGGTGATTTCTAATCCAGTCCTATTCCCCTGATTGGCTGGCTATCAGGCCATATAAACTCCGGAGCTCAGAGCTTAACAGCTGTTCTGAACACCATCCAAGAGAAGCTCACCAGGTCCTTGTGGCTCCTAAGAGCCCAAGGCCCATTTACTCGCCTGCTTAGCCTAACCTTCAGCCTTCCTCCGACCTGCCTTTATCCTACTTTGAACTGCCTGCCGCCTCTACCTGATCGTGACCTCTACAATGCCAGATATCCCACATGGACTGACTGCTTCAAGAGGCAAGACTCGGAGAGGCAAGCAACTGCACAGGGCCTCCAAAGTGGTGAAGCCTGCAAGCCAGAAGAGCAACGACACCCGGGAGTCTCCAAACCAGTGGTAGAGACAGCAGCTGAGCACTTCCCTTCTCCAACTCCCTTTTCCCCTCTCCTTAATCCTCCATTCTTTTCCCCTCCTTTATGAACAAACCCCTGTTCTTTTATCCCCTGCATGATGCTCTGTTCTCTGGCCACAGCCTCACCACCAGGTGCATCATCAAGGTACCCCTGCCACACTTCACCTCCATCCACAATGTGGAGAGAGAGAAACCAGGAAAAAATTAACACTATACTCAGCTTTGATTTCTCAGTATGAAGAGAAGTATCTGTTGGATTAGTAAATATAATGTTCTTCTTTTGTGTCCTTCAAATAAAGTATTTTCAAATAAAGTGTTTTAAGGGAAAATAAATTGTCCCAACCCATGATAAAGCAGTCATTCTGACAGCTTTTATTGAAATTTTTAGTAAAGATATTGCTTTCTCTATTATTCACTCTCAGATGACTAATCTTTATAAGTATGAAAATCCTCTTTTAATTAAAAATATTATGAATTCCTTTGATGGTTATGATTATATTTTTGACACAAAATATAACAAATACTCCCCATTCCATGACACTATCAAGGAAATTTATGTTGTATTAGTCACAGAAGCATGCTCATAAAATTAAAAATTATATAATTAACCTCTGTGCTATATGCTACTTATTTATTTTTGTCTAACCTGCAGCCATACCACTATGGCAACCCATCATATCACAGAAGCTAACCAGAGTCAAACCTGGTTGATAATTGGAAGGTGCTGTAGGCTGGGGAGAAGGACCCAGCAACCCACTCCAAAAACAAATCAGCCATTGAAAATCCTATGAATAGCAGAGAGGCACTAACAATACTGTTTCCCCTGTTATACTAGGGTTGCTATGAGTTGGATACCCCTCGACAGCACCTAACAACAACATAGTTACTGAGGTAAATACAGATTCTAGGACACCATGCAAGAACCTCATTTCCCACAATTTTTCACCCTTCCATTTTGTATGAGCATCCCTTTAGTGGAGTTTTCTTTAATAATCATGGCTATTTCCCATAATATCACTCTAGAAAAGTTCAGTTTGGTTTGACAGCAATTGAGATGCTCAGAAAAATAGAAAAAGGATTATATGAGTCATAGTAGGTCCATGCAATTATTATGAATACAATAATATCATATTAAAGTTCTATAAAAGTATAGGAGAATTATCTTTATAATGAACATAGATATCAACATAGATACACAAAAAAAATTATGCATGGGGAACATCCTGGATGGAAACAGATTAAAATGTTACTGTTCCTAGTGATGGTATGTATGGTAATCCCCACCGCCACAGCACCAGGGATGGAACCCAGGACCTTGAGCATCATAGGAAAGTGCTCTGTCCTTGAGCTATACTTCCCAGTCCAATTTCCTTATTTTTAAAATGTTCCATAGTAAACATACTTTATGGCTTTACAAAAAAGTGGTGAAAACTGAGCATCTCTAACCTGAACATAAAAAGTCCAAAATGCTCCCAAATCCAAATCTTTTGGAGTTCTTGACATGATTCCACGAACAAAAAATTCCACACCTGCTAGACTTATTGTGAAATGTCACAGTCAAAATGCAGACACATTGGAAATATTGTACAAAATTACCTTCGGCCTATGTGCATAACATACAAAGAAAACATAAATTATATAAATTTCATGTTTAGACTTGTGCCCCATCCCCAATATATGCAAATATTCCAAAATCAAAAAAAAAAGAAAGAAAGAAAGAAAGAAAGAAAAAAGAAAAAAAAGAAAGAAAAAGAAAAATCCAAAATCCAAAATATTTCTGGTCCCAGGCATTTTGGATAAAAATTACTCAGCCTACATTCTTAAATTCTTAAAATTCAGAGATATTATGCAAATCTTTCCTTTGTATCTCTACCAGTGATCAATAATCTTAGTCTCAGAAAATATTCATTTATTCTGCCTAAATCACCACTAAAGAAAATGAGTACTAAATGTCCTTCTTGTCTATAAAGGAATACTTCTAAAAGCTATACTACATACAATATATCAAGCACCACACTTTTTATATTTCATGATTTTTGTGAGTTGTCATGTCCCACCTAGTCATAGACTGGAAATTTTAAGGCTTGCAGTTTTCAGGTTTTTAGCTTAAAGTATCCAAATTTCCTTAATCTATTTTCATATAGAAAACTCTTGATCATTTCACTTATATTGTTCTCTGGGATTCTTCCAGTTCTATTTTGTCTGATGACTGGCAATCAGGACAATATAGAGGACTCTGGTTCTTACACAATCATAGGATAATATTTTCTAATTTGTTTCTAGTGTTTTTCGTGAGGCAGGCCATTAGTGCCCTATGGAACAGCTACAGTTATTCCTAGGTCACTTTCCTCGGGATCACCAACACCCTGAAGCCATGAGTTCTCAATTCTTGTCAGTTCCTTCTTTCTCTTTTTTCTATCTTTCTTCTTCTTCTTCTCCTTATCCTCTTCTCCCTCTCTCTCTCTCTCTCTCTCTCTCTTTTCTTTCCTTTCTCTTTCTTTCTTCCTCTTTCCTGATTTCTTTTTTCTTTCAAAAGATCTCCTACCTACATACAAATTAAAGTTCATCTTTCATTTTTTTATATTCACGTAACTGAGAATTCATCCTTAAATTTATTCCTATACCTGGTATCTTTTAGTCAAAATCACAGTATTAGCTTCAGTTGGAAATTGTATTTTTCTGACAATTTTCTAGAATGCTAATAATCTTTATAAACAGCATTCTCTAGAGAACTCCCTATTACCATCCCCCAGCTAGGAAAGTGCTTATTTATTCTCACTTTTTGTTTCCTGCTCCCAAGTACTTAACCCACAATAAAAACATTCTTCCCAAAGCCGTGCTAACTATTTTAAAAACTTTCCTCTGACATATTGTCTTTTATCTAATTCTAATAGTTTATTTTTACAATGTGTATTAAAGTAATCTGAGCACGTATTACAGATTCTAACAACTTGTCATACATCCTACTGAAAGTCATTTTTTCACATATGCCTACTCACATATTTAAAGGGACTCCAACTGAGAGATTTTTATTGGCATTTTACAATTACTTATTAGAAAGCCCTTCCCCTCATAATAATGTGATCTGATTCACAGAGATAAGCACACAAAAAGGAGGAAACCCAAATGAAAGAATTTAGTTTGGACTTCATTAAAATTTAAAATGTCTGTACTTTAAAACATACTATAAAGTTGTAAGTAAGCCCTAACCCTCCAACTGATGGCATTTGAGTAGGAGCTCTGGGAGGTAATGAAGTCTAGACAAGGTCATGAGGGTGGTACTTCATGATGGGATTAGTGTCCTTATCACAAAAGACACTGGCCAGCTTGCTGTTTTTGTCTCTCTTCATTTTGTGAGCACACAGTGAGAAGGCAGCTGATTACAAGTCAAGAAAATATGATGCAGGGTGAAACCAACCATGCTGGCCCCTTGATCTTGGCCTTCAGAGTCTCCAGAGCTGTGAGATATAAATTTCTGGTATTTAACCATTGCATTTATGGTGTTTTGTTATGACAGCCTGAGCTGACAAATACCCTTCAGGTTTTAGACTTTCAATTAATTGAAAGGAGACTTACAAGATACTGTAAAGATCAAATACCATGACTTAGTGCCAGACCTTCCATAATTAATGTTAAGCATGACAACAAATTCACTGGAGTCAGGCCACATTCTCACCAGAAAAACAGACCAGAAGAATACAAATTAGAAATGATCAATTCCTTAACATAGTTCATACAAACATGCCTGGCCAGGTGAAGAGATACAAGAGGGGTAAAAGGAAGTAGGCGGTAGTATTATTGTGTAGACTACATTTTGTTGTTAGGTGCCATCGAGTTGTGTCCTACTCATAGCAATCTCATAGGGTTTTCAATGGCTGGTTGTTGGAGGATTGCCTCAGGAGTGGATTGCCAAGTCCTTCTCCTGTGTTTGTGGTGCTGGGAATCAAACTCAGGACCTCAGAAACTGCAGAGCGGTGCTCTACCCACTGAGTTAAATCCCAACCCCGTAGACTACATAGGACCACTTAAAACTCTGGAAAAAACATGGACTTTGGATGAAAGCAGACCTTGTTCAAACACTGGCCATTTTTTTTCCATAAATTGTGTGGTTTTGAGCAAGTTATTTAAAATCTGAAACTCAGTCTCTTCATCTGTAAAATGGAGATAAGCAATTCCCACCTCAGAGATTATTGTGAACATAAAATGAGATAATACAAGAAATACTATGTATATATCAGGTATTTGTTGAATGTTAGTTCTTCCTCTCTTGTATACACAAAGATGAGCCTAGAAAAATAATTTGTTGAGACACAATCAAAAAGTTACATGATCTTTAGCAAATAAATATACGCTACAATAAATATTCTAACATTTTCTCTTTAGATAATATTTTAAATAAATGAATTCTTGAAAATCAAAATCAAAGCACAAGTCCTTGCAGTGAAAATAACAAATACTCTAATTGAAAGAACTACAGTTAAGTAAATTGGTTTAAAAAGACTAATGCTTAATGATAGAATGTAAGCCTCAGTATTTGAAAAGTGGGAATGGGCTTTAGGTTGGTTGAGAACAGAAAAGCTTTATCAAAGTACCCCAAACATCACAAAACTGTCCTCTACTATTACTCATACTACTTATACACTGATACCTTTTATAACAATTTTAAAGATGAACAAGTTGGGAAACCTAGAGCCTACTGAGATATCCCCCCAAAAGAATGTGTTAAAGCTTCTAAAAGTGTTGACTTATATCCTGGAAAAAGAAGTAAGGCTAAATGTAATCATCAGTGAAGTTCAAAATATTTATAATAAACCCTTCACAGGATACACAGTACATCATGGACCCAGGATCCATTAGTCTCAATTGATGGTACAAAGAACCTTCAAATACTCTTCTAATTGGAGTTCAAGAGTTCACAGGCCATTTCATTGGATTTACTCATTGTGAATGGTCAGCACTGACCTCTAGTGGCAACCATGATTAATCACAGATCTTTTTTTCATTGTGGAAATTATCAAGTGATATATCATTAATATCACATGCAAGTAAAATATTGCTAACGATCATTTAAAAGCAGTGGCAACAGTATATAGACAAGGAACTGCCAGGAAATTAAGCCAGATTCAGAGGAGGGTGGGAAACCAGAGAGATCATTGCTGATGTCAGATGGATATTAGCACAAAGCAGAGAATACCAGAAAGATGTCTATTTGTATTTTGTTCACTATGCAAAGGCATTTAACTGTGTGGATCACAACAAACTATGGATAGCACTGCAAAGAATGGGAATATCAGAGTACTTAATTGTACTCATGAGGAATCTGTACATTGACCAGAAGGCAGTTGTTCAAACAGAACAAGAAAATATTGCCTGGTTTAAAGTTAAGAAAGGTGTGCCTCAGGGCTGTATCCTTTCACTGTACCCCTTAAGTCTCTATGCCTATCAAATAATCCAAGAAGATGGACTTTATGAAGAAGAATGTGGCATCAGGACTGAAGGAAGACTCATTAACAACCTGAGTTATGCAGATGACACAACTCTGCTTGCTGAAAATGAAGGTCACTTGAAACACCGATGAAGATCAAAGAACACAGCCTTCAGAATGGATTGTGACTCAACATTAGCAAAACAAAAATCCTTACAACTTCATGATATATGGAGAAAAGATTGAGGTTGTTCAAGATTTTGTTTCACTTGATTCTATGATCAACATCCATGGAAGCAGTAATCAAGAAATCAAAAGATGCATTGCATTGGGAAAAACTGTTGAAAAACACCTATTGGACATGTTGAAAAGATGTCACATTGAAGATGAAAGTGTATCTGACTTATGCCATAGTATTTTCAGTGGCATCATATGTTTGTGAAAGCTGGACACTGAACAAGGAAGACAGGAGAAGAATTGATGCTTTTGATTTATGGTGCTGGAGAGAATTATTGAATATACCATGGACTGCCAAAAGAACCAATAGATCTGTCTTAGAAGAAGTGCAACCAAAGTGCTCCTTGGAAGCAAGGATGTCTAGACTGCATCTAACATATTTTGGACACACTTTCAGAAGGGACCAATCCCTGGAGAAAGACATCATGTTTAGAAGAGTGGCAGGTCACAAAAAAAAAGGAAGACCCTCAACTAGATGGATTGATACAATGACTGCAACAATGGGCTTAAAAATAAAAAAGATTGTGTGCCTAGCACAGAATCAGGGAGTGTTTTGTTCTGTTGTACATGGGGTTGCTATGAGTCAGACCCAACTACACAGCACCTAACAACAACACCAACCAGGGAAAGCAGCCATGCCAGGGCAGAGCTTTTGTAAGGAAAATAGTTCTGGATGCTGGCAGCTCTAACTGACAAGTGGGATCAGATTTATACTTTATCTTTGTCCAACCATGCACCCTTTCCCAGTTCCTAGTGAAAATTTAGAATCTGGGTATATGAGGTGCTTATCCAGATTCTAAAGCTTATGCCCAGAGCTTACCACTCATACACCTATGCAGTGTGAAGTCAATGATACTACATCTGCATCTATTTATTATCTTTACAAGTTTCATGGAGAGCTTGTCAAGACATTGGTCAGTTGAAAATAGGGCTGGAAATTTCTCTATTAAAGAAAACAATTAGATCTTATAGAATACACAGAAGAAACAAAAGGCAGTCTCTACTCTCATGCACACTGGAAGTTAATAAGAAAAACAGGACTCAAGTTTAATTTTCTACCTCCCATAGAGGAATCAAATATGCAAGTGTCTAGGAAGGAGATGGCAATCCACTCAGAAGCAATCCCCAAACAATCAGCCACTGAAAACCCTGTGAGGGTTGCTATGAGTTAGATCCAACTTGATGACACCTTACAACAACAACATTAAGTAAAAACATGAGAAAGGAGGGGGATATCAAAATAATGAGAAAAAAGATGTATCAGGGGAGTGCAGATCAGGAGGTTTCCATTTTTTCCAAAAGATGGTTGTTGTTAGGTACCATCAAGTCGGGGTTCCCTCTCATAGCAACCCTATGTACAATAGACAGAACACTATTATTGTGCTTCCCTGCTATTCATAGGGTTTTCAATGACTTACTGTGTTTTGGGAATGGGTTGCTGGGTCCTTCTCCCAAGCCTCCAGCACCTGGCGTTCCCAGGTGGTCTTCCATCCAAGTACTAACCAGGCCCGACCCTGTTTAGCTTCCAAGATCTGATGGGATTGGATGCCATAGGGCTATGGCTGCAGGCTTTCCAAAGGGTAGGGAGTACAAATGATCTTAATGATAAATTAACTAGTCCAACCCTATCATTTTTAAAGAAAAGGAAGTAATGTGCCCAGAAATGTGATTTGACTCTCCTGAAGTCCTGAATCAGGAAGGGAAAGCTGTGATTTGAAATTCTCTGCTACAGTAGTTGTCCCATCACTCACTGTGCTATACCTTATGAGAATGAAACTTCTCTCTAACTGGAACTTTGAAAGAAATCTGGAACAGAAAGCTGGCTATTTTAATGGAAATCATTTCTCCTATAGCCACTCTTAGAGATAAGCTTGTTGACCGACATACACATTTTTCTCTGCCTAATGCATATGGTAGGTAGGAGTATAGCTCATTTGGTAGATGCCACTCTGCACTCTCTAAGGCCATGGGTCCAATTCCTGGCACCTCAAAAATGGAGGAAGGATCTGGCAGCCCACTCCTGGAATAATCTGGATACAATTAGCCATTGAGAACCCCATGAATAGCAGAGAAGCACTGACATAGCGCAGGAGGCCACATTGTCAGAAAGTGTTTCATTCTATTGTACACAGAGTCACTATGAGTTGGACCCCACCCAACAACACCTAACAACAACAATTTAAATGGGTAAAGGGTGAAGGTGACACTGGCTTTTATTCATCTTTGGTGTAGCTGAACCTTCAATTCATGCATTTTCATTCTTTTTTTTACATCAAAGATGATGCCAAATATACTACTTCAATTAAGGCATAATATTCTTTCTTGTCTTTCTCTCTTGAATATAAATGTCAGCCAAATTTAAATAATTTTTAACAGAGTCTTCCCTGTCTCTCAGCCATTAGTGCCACTGTTGCTCTGTTTTCACCCCAGGCAGCAGAGCCAGACGGATTGTTTCACATGATATTCCTAGAACATCTGAAAATGAGAAAGCGGATAGGAAAAATTTGTGGGAAATCCCTCCTCTTCAAGATTTCCATCCAGGGATCTCAAAGTATTTGGATAAGTTTCAAATAAACATCCTTCTTCTCAGTGTAACTGATGCATATTTTTAGCCTCCAGGGGGGAACACTGACCTGCTAAAATTGTCATTTTTCAACTAAATTATAATTTTCTTATCCCTTAAGACCATCTGATAGGCGTCATGGCTATTTGGACAGACTTCAATACAAATAAAGAATATTTTCAATAAAATTGAGAAAAACTTATTTGGGGAAAAGTAAAGTGGCATAGAATAGGGATATTGTTCATCTAATCTACTTCATGAAGCAGGAATAAAATGCATTATACTAGGTAATAAACTCTGTTGTTAAACCTAAATTTAGGGATGGTTTTTGTGATCAACTATTATAGTCAAAAGATACTACAAGAAGCAGTGGAATCATTTATAAAGATAATTGTTATTTTTTAGATTTTTAGAAAATTACAAATATTTTTAAATTCTATACAAAAACATACAATATTATAAATATGGGACTGGGGCTTAGCTCAGTTGATAGAGCGCTGCTTTGCACTTTCTGAGGACCCAGGTTCAATCTCCAGCACCACAAAAATGAGAGAAGGACATGGCAATTCACTCCCGCAATCCCAAAACAATCAGCTGATGAAAACCCCATGAGGGTTGGTATCAGTCAGACCCTACTCGACGGCACCTGACAAAAATAACAATTAAATATACATAATATAAACACTCTACTGAACACAATTTACTCATTTTAGATGACCAATTAGGATTTTGCAGTGCCTAATTATTACTCTGTGATTATCAACTGTCATTGGACAGGGGCCCAAATATTAGTTCTAAAAGATTTTATTGACAAAATATTAGACGAATAACCATCAGAATTGATCAGTGTAGGACACTGGCTCTTGAATAATGGTAATTCTATCACTTGAAATAGCATGGGCTAAAGTCAGATGTCACGCTTGGCTTTGCATGACACAGCCTGAAACCACACAGCAACTTTTGCACGGAAACTTTGCGAATGAAATGTTCATACTTTTGAATGTGAGAATTTTCTGTTTTTAACAGTCACTTCACTTCCAGAAATCAATCCTAAGAATACTGTTGAGGCAAGGAAACAAAAGTACCTATAAGGATGATCATTTTAGCATTATTTAAAATGCCAGATGTGTGTGTGTGTGTGTGTGTGTGTGTGTGTGTGTGTGTGTGTGTGCGCGCGCGCGCACACACACGCCTGCAGCCATGGCCCTGTGGCATCTGATCCCATCAGATCTCCGAAGCTAATCAGAGCCGGCCCTGGTTAGTACTTGGATGGGAGACCGCCTGAGAACACCAGGTGCTGCAGGTTTGGGAGACAGACTCAGCAACCCACTCCCAAAAATCAATCTGCTATTGAAAACCCTATGAACAGCAGAGAAGCACTGACAATAGTGTTTTGCCTATTGTACAAAGGATTGCTATGAGTCCAACACTAATTCGAGGTCACCTAACAACAACATATATATATATATATGCACACACACACACACACACACACACACACACACACACACACA
>VMDO01009487.1:0-76908 GCA_007922755.1 Pedetes capensis | reverse complement strand
TCTCATTATCCAATATTTGCAACCACCTGGACTGTGCATACATATAATAATTTTATTTGGTTAATGGGGTTAATTAAGAAATCTTCCAAATGTTAGAAATATATAGGTTACCTTTTAAATGTTTGTGAAAATAACCACTTACTAAGATAGTAAAGGTAAAATATTAACACTTACTTAAAGTCACTGAAATATTTAACTTATAATCTCTTGATAATAATATATTTTTGTTTTGTTTTAGTGCTATGTTATTTTTTTCATTTGCTCTTATATACTCCCATAATATTGAGAAGGACTTTTTCTAAAATATGTACAGAATATTTTTTTTTACTTGTGATACAATCAATACACTTCTATTGTAAATATTTTGGAACATTCAGAAAAGTCACATAAAAATAAATAAATCTTCAGTGTAATTCAATTGTGAAAAAATAGCATTTAGTTTTTCTCCAGGTAAAATTTTTGTTCATTTACTTTATTAACATTTACTTTATTACTTTATTAACATATCTATCTCCAAGAAAGGAATTCATTTCAATAAGTATTTGGCACATGCTATGTACCTTGTACACTGTTATCAACTATAAAGATAAAAATGCTAGAAAGTAGTTGAACACTTACAAAATGTATAATTTCATTAAGAGAGAGTTATGGGAAAATGGAATAGTTAAACATCAATAAGTTAGATCATGGGCTGGAGTTTAGCTCGGTTGGTAGCTACTTTTCTGTTCTTGTTTAACAATTTGTCTTATAAAGATCAGTTTTTCAATACATATGAATCAGCAGACTACAGAAACATCACTAGAACAGGGCAGGTATGAACTAGTGTTTGCAGTTTGTCAGAAAGTTCAAAGGTAACTTTTTCTAATGAAAAATAAAGAAAAGAAAATATATGGAGAAAATGTGAAGAAGAAAAGGGAAAAATGGTATAGGCTTTGAGACAGAATCTTGAAAAATCTCTGAACTTTTTTTTTTTTTTTTTTTTTTTTGAGACAGGGTCTCACTAATTTACACAGACTGCCTCTGGTCTGGACCTGCGATCCTCCTGCCTCCGCCTCCCTAGTCGCTGGGATTACAGGCATGTGCCACCGCACCCGGCTAAATCTCTGTACTTTTGATTGTAAACTGACTAAAGTATTATGAGGGTGATTTGTTGATTGTTAAGTTATACATGGAGGTCAGTACACAAGGGCAATCTAATGGTGATGCTGAAACATCCTGTAGAGCCCCAAAGCCCTGAAAAGAGAGAATGCCACTCTTTCTGCTCCTCATCTTTAATTTCAGAGACAGCTGGACATTTATTAAGAGTTCTACATCTTTGACTATCATGAGGAAAGTGAAACAAAACCTAAGAAATATGTTCTCTTTTGGAAAAGATAAAAGGCTTTCTGTTTATATACTCTGGTTAGTTCTTAGATGAGAGACTGCCTGGGAATACAAGGTGGTGCAGGCTAGAGAGAAAGACCCAGTAATCAATCCACTCCTAAAATAATCTGTTATTGAAAACCCTAGGAATAGCCAAGAAGCACTGGCAGTAGTTCCAGACATGGCACAGGGTCTGAGTGTGTTTCTTCTCTTGTATGTAGGGTCACTATGAGTTGGACCCCACCTGACGGCTCCTAACATCTCCATTACCAATGACATACATGTGTTGACTAAAACAGTTTTTAAAATATGTATTTTCTAGAAGAGTAATGTGAAGTTCTTGGTAATAGACGTTCCCAGGATAAATATATACCAAAGAGAAATAATAGTAATAATACTTAGACCCTTGCTATTCTTGTGGTTCTAGCAGCAAGACGGTTCTTAGCAATGAGCAGGGCTTCTAGAAGTATATGTCAAATAGGTTAACACATTAATGAATATATAAGTAAATATTGTGAAAGTAAGCAAATGGATATAGTCTTACATGCGATTGTTTTCATTTACTTTAATGAGCATTTACCAAATACTGTTTTGGCCAATAGTATATAGTGAATAAGCCAAAAAAAGAATCCCTGTCCTTATGGAGTTTATAATCTCAAAGGTTTATAACTACTATTTTTCTGAAACAGCAAGGAGGAATAAGGTAACATTGCTGGGACTCCCCTTATTTCTGAAATAGAAGGTATGGACTAATGGTAAACATTTATTGTAATTCTATAATCCTGAAATTAACATAAACTATAATGATTAAGGGAAATAGAAAAAATTAAAGGGGACATGTTTTCTTCCATCTCTGTAATCCCCCAAGCTAATTAACTTAAAGAATGTCTTTTTAAATTTCACTTGGTACAGCTATGCTTTTTGGACAAGAAATTGGAATTGCACCTATCGATATTATGTACATACCACTGTTTCTCTTATGTGAGTGTGGTTCTGGGGGTTTGAACCCAGGGCCTCATACATGCTTTCCAAGTGCTCTACCACTGAGTTGCACCCCCAGTCCATTTTTTACTTTTTATTTGAGTTAGGGTCTCACTAAGTGACTCAGGCTGCCTCTGACCTCAAATTTGCAATCCTTCATCCCTTGCCTCTTAAGTGTCTGGGATTACAGGTGTGAGCTACGCATCCGGCCATAGCACTGTCCTTAAAAGGAAACACAATTAAACTGTTCTCTTGGCAAAAGCATTAAAATTATCTTAAATTATATAAACTTAATTGCAACTTATTATAAATAAATTTCTGCTTAATATATATTATTATGTTTTATTATTATATTATTATCTAATAATGTTATTGTTGTTAGGTGCCTTCAAGTGGGGTCCGACTCGTATTGATCCTCATAAGGTTTTCAGTGTCTGATTATTTCAGGATTACTCTGGGAATGGACTGCTACATCCTTCTCCTGTCTGCGATACTGGGGATTGAATCCAGGTACTCATAGAGTGCAGAGTAGCACTCTACCAACTGAACTAAACCCCAGCCACAAAGTAAAATGGGAAAGATTTATTTATATTTACATTTATTTATCTGTGTTTAGAGATGATAAGCTACCATCAAAAACTAAGGTAGAGCAGCCACATAATGTCCCTGATGAACTATTTAATTTGTGCAGATCCTATTTGCAAAATAATTTTTGAAGAACTCATACTTTAAAGCTTGGAAAGGAATAGAAACTAGTACTCATGACTTGCTTCTGGGGGAGCTTTGGAGTGAGAAACCATTTTGTATGGTGGTCTTAGATGAGAGCCTATTCCTTATTTGAACCGTGGACAATAGAGAGACCTGTGGCTACACTGAGAAGAAGGTACTAGTGATATACAACACTTGATGGCTTCTGCTAACTCCAAGCTCTTCATTTATGTTTAAAAATATCAAGAGCACTGAAATATCCCAACTATGTAATTTTCTCCCCAGTATTGTGAAGCCTTCCATGAGATTACAGGGCCTTTAAAAATAGTATATAAAATCTCAGGAAACTGATTTAAGAGAAAAATTAATATCCCCAGAATTCTGTTCTGCAATATAATTCCCAGAAATCCTTACTACTATGGGCACCTTGCCTAAAAGTAATACTTTTCCTGCTTTAGTCCGTCCTAGTCAGTTCCTTTTTCCTCAGAAGAGTATTCTCAGATAGCTGCCACTCTGTAAAATATATTGAGAAAAAAAGCTCATACTGAGATATGGATATCTGATTCTAGTATATATCTATTAGTATCTTCATATAGTTGAAGCCTTTGGAAAACAAAATGAGTGAAATAGTTTTAGGCATTAGGCATTCAATATGGTAGATATTGGGGGAAGAATGACCTGCAGATCATTGCACCACATATGGGATACACAGGGCCAAGAAAAGCCCTAATCTTATATATTCAGTTAACTTTTGTTTTGCCTGAATATTCTAACAATAATTTTTATCAAAATACTATGTTTTCCCTGTTTCTCCACCACCCCCATTATAAATATCTACTAATTTTGTAAACTATTTAAGTCAGCCTTAAGAGACTCAGTGAAAAAGAGTATCATTTTCTGATGATTTAGAAAAAAACATTTACAGCCCAATATTTTCTAATGGTTTAATGTTTTACATAGACAATAAGATGAAATAAATGTTTTTTCACTATTGATAGAATCACACGTATATTGACATGATACTCTTTTTCTTTTTCTTTTTTCTTTTTACTTTTTGAGGTACCAGGGCCCTGAACACCCAAGGCCTCCTGACTACTTTGGAAGTGCTCTATCTCTGAGCTGGACTCTCAACCCCTTTTATATTTTTGATCTTGAGACAGGGTCTAGCTTTCAACCTGTGATCTTCCTGTCTCTGTCTCCCAAGTTTCTGGGATTATAGGAGTGTGACCCTGTGCCTGACTGATGTTCTTATATTAGTTGACTTTGAACAGTTAGTCTAAAAAATATCTTCAATATTGAATTGACCTTTACAGATTTTGTATCCTTGTGACTTTACATATATTTCATAATATCTGGTTTTAGAACTAAGCGTATTAGTAAAGAAATATTGAATGTGCATCATGTAAGTCATTTTATGTAACATGTGCTTTGAGATATGAAAATTTAAGGTCAAAAGTCTTGCGTTTTTTGTCTTCTTTCCGTCTTTTTCTTTACACGTATGGACTGAAAAGTGCAAGGGCCTGCTATGCTAGATCTTATTGATTATGCAGATTATATTGATTAGTCTTTTAATCATTTATGCTTTTTAACTGCCTCAGTGTTAAGAAGAAAACACCAGCTGTAGGCATTAAAATTTTGTTATAGCAGTCACAGGAGGAATTTAATAGAAAGTATTTGACTCCTTGCTTCCCCCATAAGTAAGAAAAGTTAATTCATTTTTAAAATTTGTCTCCAAATACCAACATCTGCCCAAAAGGGCAAAATAAATAAATAAATAAATAAATAAATAAATAAATAAATGGGGAATTTTTCTCTACACATTCACATTATTTCCTAAAAGTAATACTCTCTGAACGATTTCATTACAATGGCTATTTGTCTGAAGTAATCTAACTTTTATGCATCTAAGTAAGTAAATATTATTTATAACTGCAACAAAGTTAGTATTATATGAGTAATTGCTAACAAGCCATTCATGTATAATTGCCTGGAACCCTTCTAATCTAACATTACTACTATATTCTCTGGACACAATTTCTTTCTTCAAAGGTAATTGTTTTCTTTTTTTGGTACTGGGAAATTGAGCCCAGGATACTCCACCATTGAGAAGTACCCCAGCCCCTTTTTATTTATTTGAGAGAGGATCTTGGTAGATTGCACAGGTTGCATCTGGACTTGAATTGGATAACCTCCTCACTCAGCCTCCCAAATTGCTGGAATTACAATCTTGTGCCACTGTGCCAAGCAAAGGTGAATTATTCTTATAAGGCAGAGAGAATATCCATTTAGCCTTTTTTTTGTGTACGGACACAATATATTTTAGTCATAAAAGTAGTTCAAATTTTAATGTGCACATTGTTGCTTCAGTCTAGATGAATTTAGACTAAGGGCTGACCTATCCAGTTTTTTTAAATTAAAAATAGTTTGCCAAATTTGTAAAGATACTAATCCAACACATAAGAGATTAAATGTAAAATTCACTATCTGAAACTGTTTCCTTTGTATTACTAGAGAACATTCACTCTGAGAAGTAAAATATATCCATTACTTACCACCTCATGTAGATTATGTGTTATAATATAGATTTTAACTTAAAGAAAATAAAGTTCTTATATTCAGAAAAGAAAAATGTAAGCAATGAAGTAAAAACCTATATGTGTTAGTATCAGTTATTTCAGGAAGCAAATTAGAAGATAGTGTGAAATTTTCTGCATATAAACAATCCGAAATGTTTCCTTGAGATTCAGAGGGTAAAAGAATATGGTAGAACTTTACAACAATGTATATCCTCTTTATGTTTCTCTAAGATTCAGATTTAGTAGTGTTTGATAGCTCCCAGTCATCTATGTTTTAAATAAACAAATCACATAATACAGAGATCACTTTGAAATATGCTGATATATAAATAATTTTGTTCTTTTTTTGATTAGCCATTAAAATATTTGGATATGATTAAACATTATCAAGATCAGCATGCATTTCTCACTGACTACTATTCTCCTGTTTTGCTAATCTGTGGAAATCAAAATGTTAAAACAAAATTTCTCATCTCTAGGAATGTTTGATCTGGTTAGGTAATTAAAGTGCTTACATCAAAGTGTTATTAAGACCATAAGATTATAAAATGGTATGTCTCTGAAGTCTCCATTGGTAACTAGAGAACATTAGATTAGGAGTCAAAAAACATGACTATTGTTACTTTCTGTGCCTTTCAGTAGCTTTTGCTATGTGGAAGACATTTGATATTTGCGTGAATTTTACTTTGTCCCCATTAACATTAGTATAAAATATTTTCCTTTCCCAAATGAGTAATTATGCTGTGAAATGTGTGCAATAATTTATATGGAATATAAATAATTCAACAAATATATGATAATATGAATACTAAGGATTTTAAGAATTAAAGGCTAAAGGATATTAACAGGTGAAGTTAATCATAAAATATTATGTAGGAAAGTTATTGCCACGGTGAGATTTTTAACAAGTTGAAAGATGTGAGGATAGCAGGTCACATGGTACACAAAAAATCATAACTCAAACAGCTACTTTGTAAAATTCTCAAAGATTTTATAACTTTAACGTAGAGAAAGTGAGATCTCCCACATACTATAAGTTAAAGCAATATTGTAATACTCTGTTTTTTCCTTAATTGTCAGGTTAATTCATTAAATGCAGATTTATATATAAACCTAATTGTAAATTAATAGCAATGAAATATTATATTTGCATAAGGGAATGAATTACAGTATTTAAGGGAAACATTTGTTTAAATCTCCTTGATCCATTATAAGAAAATTTCAACTCTAACATTTTATCACCATTAAATTTTTATTCTGAATTCACACACATTAATTATATTGAAATAATTTTTAGAGAAAATTAACTAGTCTAATACTCCCATTTAGTGCTTGTGACGAATTCTTGTGCATGTAAAATTCAGTACATTAACAAATGCTTATTATGTAAATATGTATTTAAAACCCTGAACTAAAAATTTTATGCAGTGACACAAAAAATGAGTTAAAGTTTTAATGGTTAGGTCTGGGATGGTGGCTCAGGATCGTAATCCCAGTGACTCTGTAAGCAGAGGCAGAGGACTGTAGCCTGCATAAATCTTTGAGACTCTGACTCAAGATAAAGAAAGAAAAAATAGTCTGGGGGTGCAGCTCAATG
Source organism: Pedetes capensis (assembly GCA_007922755.1). Lineage (NCBI taxonomy): Eukaryota > Metazoa > Chordata > Mammalia > Rodentia > Pedetidae > Pedetes > Pedetes capensis. Next base: position 69,684 of record VMDO01009487.1, on the reverse strand, counting down.
GTAGAGCACTTGTAAAGTATGTGTAAGGTCCTGGGTTCAACTTCCAGTACTACTAAAAAGAAAGAAAGAAAGACAAGTTTTAATGGTTAAAGAGTTTACAATCTAGAGTAAGGATAAAATTCATACCACAATATTTTCATAGTAGTAGAATCACTGTCATTAACCTAAAAAATATTGAGTAGATAAAAGTTGGAGCACAATAAAAGTGGATAAAAAGAGAATCATAATGTCATTAGCCTTAAAAAGGCGAATAGATAAAAGCTGGGAGCAGGCCAAAAGTGAAAAACAGAGAAAAGGCTGGGTGTGATGATATACACCTGTAATCCCAAGACTTGGGAGGCAAATGCTGTGGATGGAGGATGGCAAGCTCAAGGCCAGAGACAGCCTGCATTTAATTAATGAGAACCTGCCACGAGATAAAAAATAAAAGGAGATTGGAGTGCAGTTCAGTGATAGAGCACTTACCAAGTATGCAATGAGCTTTAAGTTCAACCCCCTTGACCCCCCCAAAAAAAATGTGAAAAAAATATGAAAGAAGTTGTCTTATAAGAAAAGCCAGATAGAATAGCCTAAGTCACATGTTCAAGGTAGCTTTTACACTGATAAAGAGTGGATTTCAACAAAGGTAACTGGTAGGAGGAAAATACAGCCATGGTGACATTTGAGTAGTATGGAGGTTATTCTCTCAACTAGGCCTCAAAGCCTATGGCTTACTCTGAAGAAATGAGCTCATTTTCTGTTTTCCTCCGCCTTAAAATACTGGAACATTCTTTTTCTTCCCAATTCTGTGTCCTGATCTTTGACTTTTGCATCTCTTCTCTAGTTCCCCTACCTGTGTTCTTGATGTTAACTACAGACCTTCGTGGTTTTTGCTTGTTTTGTTTTGTTTTTTCTTTTTATGGTGCTGAGGATGGAACCAAGAACTTTGCTCATGTTAGGCAAAAACTCTTCTCCTGACCTATATCCCCAACCTCTGACCTTTCTTTTTTGCTTCCAACTCAGGGACCTAAATTTCTCCCATTGCCTTCTGCACCATCCTTTTATATCACATACTGGCCGGGTTTCACTTTTTCTTATCAGCTGATGTATGACAAGATTTAATGTGCAAAATCATATTTAAAATATCATCCCTCCAGAGAATGTCATTGCTTTGATATAGCTTGATATAGTGCTTTCTACTTTTTAAAATGGTCATACATATATACATCCATTTATTTAAAAAGTGGAAAAATTTGGTTGCTACAATTCATTTAACAATTTTTATGATGTTTTCCCACATAATCAATCCTTCTTTTTACACCATACTTAATAGGTGGTATTCGGTGGTATGGATGAGGCATTTTGAACTTTAGTCTCCTAATCTGCAAAATGGGTCTAATAATATCTCAAAAAGATGTGTCAATATGCATGAGCATTAACTCAAAATGGGTAAAAGATCTGAACACAAAACCAGAAACTTTAAAACTTATAGAAGACAAGATAGGCAATACACTCCATCATACAGGCATAGGAAAGTATTTCCTTAATAGGACTCCAATTACTCAAGAAATTGCAATAAGAATAGATAAATGGGATTACATGAAATTAAAAACCTTCTGTACAGCAAAAGAAACAATTAACAGAGTCAAGGAAACCACTGAAAAGGAAAATATTTTCCCATCCTATACATCAGACAAAGGTCTAATTACCAGAATTTATAAAGAACTCAAGAAAAAAATTCCCAAGAAAACAACTCAGTACACAAATGGTAAAAGGAACTGAATAGACAGTTCTCAAATGAAGAGGTCCACAAAGCCATGAAATACCTGAAAAATGCTCAATATCCCCAGCCATTTGAAAAATGCAAATTAAAACCACTCTGAAATTTCACCTTACACCAGTAAGAATGGCCAAGATCAATAAAACAAATAACAACAAATGCTGGCGAGGGTGCGGGGAAAAGGGATCACTCTTACATTGTTGGTGGAGCTGTAAATTGGTCCAACGACTGTGGAAATCAATATGGAGGTATCTTAAAAAAAAACTAAAAGTTGATTTACCATATGACCCAGCTATAACAATATTGGGAATTTACCCAAAGGGAGATGTGTCATCATACCACAGAGACACCAGCATCTCCATGTTCAATGCAGTGCTTTTCACAATAGCAAGGATATGAAATCAACCAAAGTGCCCATCAACAAAAGAATGGATAAAAAACCTATTTTATACACAATGGAATACTACTCAGCAATCAAAAAAATGAAATAATGCCATTCACAGCAAAATGAATGGAATTGGAGAAAATTATTTTAAGTGAACGAACACAAGCTCAGAAAGAGAAACACCACATGTTCTCACTCATATGTGGGAGCTGAATCAAAATTATAAGGAAAAAATCCTATAGAAGGGTCAGATCATAGTAAAAGAGAAAAAAAGCTAAGAATGGTATTATTACAGATGGTCTAGAAAAATCATGTAATAGTTCTGACAATGTAAAAAGAAAGTTCACTACAGAAAAAGTTTCTATCTTAAACAGAGCTGGAACCCAATGATACATGGAAATATATTACCATTAAAAGATAAGTAAATGGAAGAGAAGTCATTAGTGGGGGGTGGGATGGGGGAAGAAGCACATAAGAGGGTAAGGGGGAATTTATATGTATAATGTACAACAAAATGCATATATGGAAATTTCATAATGAAAAGCATGTCAGAATGAATCACATTAAGGTGTACATTAAAAATTTCCAATAAAAAAATCAAAAGACAAATTGCATTGGAAAAAAGTGTTGAAAAAGACCTCTTTTAACGTGTTGCAAAGTAAAGATGTCACATAGAAGATAACGGTGTACCTGACTCATGCCATGGAATTTTCAGTCACATCATATGCTTGTGAAAGCGGGAGGTTGAATAGGAGAGAGAAGAGAAGAATTGATGCTTTTGAATTATAGTGCTAGAGAAGAATATTGAATATACCCTAGACTGCCAAAAGAACCAACAGATCTTTCTGTGCCTTTCAGTAGCTTTTGCTATGTGGAAGACATTTGATATTATTCCTGGAAGTGCAACCAGAGTGCTCCTTGGAAGCAAGGATGGCTAGATTGCCTCTTAGGTATTTTGTACATGTTGTTGGGAGAGACCACTTGCTGGAGAAGGACATCATGTTTATGAGAGTGGCGGTTAATGGAAAAAAGGAAGACCCTAAAGTAGATGGATTGATGTTGTCTGCAACAATGGGCTTAAACATAAAAACAATCTTGTGCCTGGCACAGAATAGGGGAGTGTATTGTTCTCTTGTACATAGGGTCATTATGAGTCAGAATTGATTTGATAGCACCTAACAACAACAAAGGAAACAAAATGTTCAGGGGGAATGGTCAGCTAACAATTTACTATATACTCTCTTAACTATATACACTATATATCTTAAGCTTTATCTTTAAGGATTATATAAAGGCAGGAGTATTATAATAAATAAATATTAAAAACATTGTATACTAAGCAAATAAGAATATTTCAGGCCAAAAAAAAAAAAGAATTAAGTGAGATTATATGCAGAAGAAAATTCTTGAACAGTATCTGGGATTTAGTATATTCCCATGCATTTTTATTATATGCCTAAATTTCCAATTCCTGAGCTCTAACATATATAGAAATGTTCTATGTCTTCTTCTTAGGTGCTTAGTTTAAGATATTTAGCTAGAAGTTGCCAAACCCAAATATTCATTGATTCATACTGTCACATAACCTTAAGCCACCACTTTCAGATCACGCACGCGCGCGCGCACACACACACACGTTGCATCCTTCTTTTTCAGTAAACAGTTTGACTTTTTGAAGATGATTGCCAAAATACATCATCGTGGGTGTTGTATCTTAATTTACATTGAAATGAATTGAAGGCATTTCAGGATTTTATATTTTATTTATTTTACATTAATATTATTATATATAATAATAATTATTATTATTATTACTGTTACTATTAGTAGTAGTAGTAGTACTGAGGGGCTGAACCCGGGACCTCCTGCAAGTATTCTGCCTTTGCAAGTATTCTGCCACTAGAATTGCCACTAGAATGCCACATGCCTAGTCCCTTCATTATTTTTTAAATTGAGACTAGGTCTTGCTAAATTATGCAAACTGCCTCTGGCATTGAACCTGCAATCCCCCACTCACCTAAACCTCCCAAATCACTGGGATTATAGGTATAGATCACAGCACCTAGCTAGGATTTTGTATTTTAAAACCAAGAACTGGAGCAATGATGATACAAATGGAAACAAAGATATTGGAAGTTAGACTCATTTCTTGACAAATAGGAAATGTGGGTACTAGGCATATGAGGTTGATTCTAGTTATGTACTTTACTTAATATCATGGTAGCCATTAAAGTGGAAACATTGAGTAAATATTAGGAAATATGCCTAAAGTTCAAAGAAGAGGGCTGCATAAGGCATGCATATACTGTGGGAATTACCTACACTCATGACATAGAACAAACTATAATTGATGAACTCTCAAACTTTGATATGAAGCATAGGTCCTTGAACATTTTCTTGGTCAATTGTAAGAGATTTGGATATAGTGCTCCATCTTTGTCTTCTAGGATCTGGGAGAACCTAAGGCTGTTATGTTTCAATGAAGTGTAGTATAGGTGTCAGTCTCTTGATGCAAAACACAGGTCACATAGAGTTGAACAGATAAAAACGATTAAGATTAAGTGAGTACTTAACATCTTTACAACTGTATATGTTTCTGTATTACTTCCCATGTACATATTTAATCTTCACAAAATCTCTTTGAGTCATGTGCTATCATTAGCTGCATTTTATAGATGAGAACCCTGAAGCTCAGGGAGGTCATACACATGCCAAGGTTCCTATGCTTAGTGACAGGAGATCTTGGCCAGACTGACTCCAAGCCTGACATCTAAGCCAATCATGAGTATAAGATGATAACATTATATGTGCAATGTCTATTCTAGGAAAATGGAAAGGGAAAATAATTAAAGAAAAATTAGTATCATAGGCAGTATATTTCATTGGAAGAATAAGAGATTCCTAATGATGTGTTCCATAGGGGAATGATTCTAAATCTGAGGGAGAACACTAGACAACAGAGAAAAATTACATTAAGAGCAGTCTGAAACCTGGATATAAGTGTAGCTGCATAAGGAAAGATAATTTATTTTTTCATAGAGTATCATAACAGTTCTCACTGTTTAGATCCTTACACTTTGAATCAAATGAAATAATTGGATACATAGTTTTAAATGTCTATATCAAGAGTTTAGGGCTGGGATTTAGCTCAGTTGGTAGAGTTCTGCTCTGCAGTCTCTGAGGTCCCGAGTTCAATTCACAGCACCGCAAAAATGGGAGAAGGACCTAGCAATCCACTCCCAAGGCAATCCCGAAGTACTCAGCCATTGAAAACCCTATGAGGGTCGCTATGAGTCGGATACCGACTCGACGGCACCTAATAACAACAACATCAAGAGTTTAATTATATTATCATTTCAAAATATAAATAGTGAAAATATTTTAAATATCAAATTACATAGGAATTTGTCTATTGGTTGTATATAGTATATTTTTCTCAAGCATTTATTATACACCTTAAAGACAGCCAATATTTCTCTAGCTTTTCTTTTATTTATATAATGCCAGTCATATTACTCTTTCTCCAGTGGATATTTACTGAATATTTATTAATTGATCGAATTTCTATAATATATTCTGTTCTTTTACTTTTTTCAAAGATTCTATGAATGCTCTATCATTTTATTTTGCTTATGTAAGAATAATTTTCTCTTATACAGTGTTGCAAATATTACAATACAGGCCTCGTAAGATTCATTGGTATGAGCCAGGCATGGTGGCCCACGCCTGTAATCCCAGTGGCTCAGGAGGCGGAGACAGGAGGATCACAAGTTTGAGACCAGAGACAGTCTACATAACTTAGTGAGACCCTGTCTCAAGAACTAAAACAACAAAAAAAATTAGGCTGGGGGTGCAGCTCAGTGGTCCAATGCTTGCAAAGCATGCAAGCGTGAGGCCCTGATTTCAACCCCCAGTACCACACACATAAAAAAAAGATTCATTGATTTACTGATTGAGTCCCCAACATTCAGTGAACATTTGAATAGTTATTACATGTTGGGTATTTGATGAATTGGTTCATTTTGTCTGCAAAATAGGAAATCTACTCATACTTACACGAGAACACACACACAAAAGTATATATACATCCTGGGACAAAAACTTTCCACTTTGTTGTTTTAAGAATGTGTCTTGTATGTGTTGGTGCTAGCATTCAATTGATTAACATCATCTTTTAAGCAAAAGTCATATCACACGTTGCTTCTGTAATTACACTTCAAAAAGTAATACATAGATAACATCTCTTAAAATGTGTATACATTTTTGGCACGTGTGTGTGTGTATGTGTGTGTGTGTAAATTTGTTTTGTGTTTTTAATACTGGAAATTAAACTCAGGGCCTCATACATGCTCATGCTAGGCAAGTGTTCTACCTGTGAGCAGCATCGCCAAACTTTTTTATAAAATTTTATTTGGAGACAGTATCTCACTACGATGCTCTGGCCTCAAACTGGAGATCCTCTTGCTTCAGACTCCAGAGTCACTTGGGATTACAGAAGTTCACCACAGCACCTGGTTTCATTCTTATAATTTCTAAATCGAACCTTTAAAGTATGATCTGTATAAGACTAGACCCCCTAAAACTTCTGCTACAACCAAATGCAAGAATTCTGCTTTTATCCTTTTGGTTACTCCAAATTTTATGCTTTACTAAGCATTACTTCATATATAAGTTAGACTAGATAGACAACTTTAACACATGACTGAGCTTAGTTCAGTAACAGTGTATATAACTTTAGGATCACTTAGGGAAAGAACCATTTAAATGGAAGAAAAGTTATTTTTATTTGGGAGATGATACTGTGCTTGCTCTTGCTGTTCTCCACTGCATATGCTTTATCAAAGTATTTGAAATACATAGGTTAACTTAAGTTGCTTAATTTTCATTCATGTATCTTGATTAAAGTACAAATAAGGACTTGTTCTTGTTGTCCTTCAGTGCGACTCATAGCGACCCTATATACAACAGAACGAAATACTCCCAGACACTGTGCCATGTCCGGCACTATCTCAGTGATTCTCCACTATTCACACAGTTTTCAATGGCTGATGGTTTTGATATTGATTTGAGGGTAGGCTGCAAGTCCTTTCTTCCACTTTTGCAGTGCTGGAGAATGAACCCAGGGCCTTAGAGTACACAGAGCAACACTCAGACTGAGGTAAATCAAAAACTGTGTGCACAGAAAAACCCACATGATCACAAAACTTCAGGTGGGAATTCTATATCATAGGGAAGGTCCCTGAATGTTTTACTTATTTCTCAAAGAATGATCATATTAACCCCTAGCAACAATTATATCATCATCACTATTCTCTCTCTCATCTCTCCCAGACCCTCCCTTTCTGTTTCCTTTCTCCTCTTTCTCTGTCCCTTTCTCCTTTCCTTTCTCCTTCTGTCCTTCCTTCTCCTCTCTCCCTTATCTACTTCTCCTAAATGTTACATTGAGTCCCTCATGAATCTGAAATGCATGGACCCTCATAAAAAGAAAAGAAGACAGAGTCTTATCCTTAAGCCCAGTTAGGAAAAATTCCAGGAAGGAGATGGACTGACTATTCCTAACTCAGTTTGGACTCCATACTTCATCATCATAACTAATTTTCACTTAATTCTTTGATGTTCTACATGTCTTTCCAATCCATAACTAACTACTTGACATCAGTAGTTGTTGTTGATAGGTGCCATCTAGTCGGTATCCAACTCATAGCGACCCTTCTTACAACAGGCGAAACACTATTGTCAGTTCTTCTGTTATTCATAGGGTTTTCAATGGCGGATTGAATTTTTAGGAATGGGTTGCTGAGTCCTTCTCTCAACCCTACAGTATCTGGTATTCCCAGGCAGTCTCCCATCCAAATACTAACCAGGCCTGACCCTGCTTAGCTTCTAAGATCTGATGGGATCAGACGCCACAGTTCTATGGCTGCAGGCTGACATCAGTAATAATATTTGCTTTTTATATGCTTACACCTAGACAATGGCATCCATCTGGAGAAAATCACATAGCTGTGTAATTGGGAGCTGTTATAAATTCATTTTCTCTAGCTTTAGGTAAACATTTGTCAGTGCTGCCTAAGCCATTTATGCTACTTCATAACATTTTATGCAGTGCATTCTATATGTATATACATGTGTGTATATACACATATGCACACATGCAATGCACACATGTGTATTTCCAGCAGCCTCTAGTGATTAAAACAATGTACAAACAAAACACACAAATCTGAGCCTTTTGTCCAATGCACTAAGAATTTTCTAGTTTCTACTGCTTACCAGATATTCCATAATCTTAAATGTAATGTTCAAGGTTGTGTTGATGAAGACTTTGTGAACATACTACACCAGCCTCATTTTCTACTGCATCTTTATTCCTGATTTCTCCTTTTTACTTTGTAATTCATACTGTTTGTGGCTTCTTTTTATAGCCCATGCTAACACTCAATTCTGTACTTTTGGTTTTGCTATCGTGTTCCTTGGAACACCTTATCCAGGCCTTCCTGATGCATACCTGCTCAGTCTGATACCACACTACCTCTAGCCTTTCCTTGATTTCTAGAACAAAATGAAGGGACAAGTTATTCATTTCTATACTAAACTTTGCATATTTGCCATTAACCAACTTGCAAATTTGTGTTGTAATTATCTACTTTTGTCTAGACTGGGCTTCTTGAAGTCAGGCCATACATTCTTTGTATATTCTTATTGCCTAACCCAGAAGTTAATTTAGTTTTTCTTCAAGTTATAGTATTATTTCATGGAGGAAATGAACTTTGAAAAAAATCTTGAAAAATGAGTTTAGAGATTAATAGAATAAAGGAAAGGAAGCCTATTTGACCATATGCTTGACTGTCATTAAAGTTAATTTGAATATTGTCTAGTTTTTGCATTTATACTACTCCATGACTTTTTACATCTTGTACACTATATTTTCATGAATCATACATAGATTTGGAAGGTGGAATAATGGATTGGGTATGGAAAAAAACTGTTTTTAAAAATTAGTTAATTTTGTGATTAATTATAAAGTACTTTTAAAACAGCACTGGGTGAGATGGCATCTGTGGTTGGCAATAGACATGCTGTGGATAATTTATTATTAAAGACCTTTAAAAATTTAAAAACCCAATTAAAAAATCTTATAATTAAAGGGTAGGAAAAATGCTTCTTTAAAAAGCAGCAATAAAATTAAGCAACATCACAGAACCTCCAGGCAAATGCTGATCTCAATAATAAATTATCTGCCTCTTCTTTGTGTGAGTTAAATATCATTCAAACAACTGCACCTACAACTCCTCAGGCTGTCATCATTTTAGATTTCTATAGCAAGAATGGAAAAATTATATCAGGAAACTCTGCAGAAGAAATAAGATCTTGTTAGGCAGCTTTTCTTTATTTTTTGTGGGGGAGGCTGCTGTTTTGTTTGATTTTGTTTGTTTTTATTCTTTTCCTGAGAGTCTTACTCTGTCAATTGCACAATCACATGAATTAGTTTGTTCATTAATAGCTTAGGTTCTTGTTAATTTCTTGGGAATAGTTATTAGTCTTCTTAAAAGCTGTCCCTTTATGCACCCTCGTGAGAGAGTACAGTTGAGGGAGCTTGTATAGTAAGAGATACGGTACTTCATATGGAAAGATATACTCTGGCTTTTGGACATGAGTCATTTGTTTGAATTCTTGAATTGAATGATGACAGCCTACAAATATCATTTTGTTCATTTTTTTCTAAAATAATTAACCATTGTTCTTCCATATTAATCAAAACTGATGAGTAAAATATTTCTGTTGTACAATTATAGGCAAATTTGGTTAAAAAATTGGCATTAAAGAAAAGATGGGAAGGCAGAAATACAGAACAGTACAGAAATTCATCACCCTTTACATGCCCATGTATGTTCATATTTAAAGATTAAATACATTTTTATATATTACCAAATTAATTAAATCTTATTACCAAATTAATTAAATCCTAATGTTACCCTACATTTTAATTTTTTGTTGTGATTTTTTACTGGTATTACTTATGATTCATTAATTAAATATTTTACAATCACTTTTGTTTCTTAATGGTCTTAGGTCATTGATTTCCTGTAGGGATTTTTTTAATAATTTATATAATTATTTAAATTGCAAAAATCTTGAGATTGATTAAATCAGATTGGTTGGATTATGCCTGTACATGTCTAATAGTTTCTTTGGCATTATCAATAATTTTAGTTTGTCTGATACAGCTGAGTAAAGGAAAACATTAAGGAGAACATTTCAGAACATTTCAGTCCTTTGGAGTTGAACAGGTAGGATAAAGTATCCCAATGTAATGAAAACAATAATTGCATCAGGAAACAAACAGATACGGGGAGAATGTGCTTGTCTTTTGCAAAAATGTTATTTCCCCAGGAAAAAAAGTAAAAATAAAGTCAATACATAATGTCCTTGGAACCAGGGCAGTCATCGTGTGCATGAACTAAAATCTGTTAATGTTGAACAGGTTCATCATGAGATGAAAAAGGTGGCTCCTTCAATCTTACTCCTCTGGTTAGAGACTGACAGAATATTTGGTCTTGTCACTATCCCTAATCTGAAGGAACTTAGTCTTTTAAAAAGGCTAATGAATTTTAAATTTTCAAAGGTTGTTTGTCCTATTGCAAAGCTGTATGCCTATTATTTATCCCATTTCTTTGTAATGATAAGAAACTGATTTATGGTAGAATTTGTTCAGTACTCATAAAGAAATAGATTTCTGCTTTTCTGAAGTTGTGAACTTTTCAATTTAAATACCAAGAGTGGAACCATCAAACATTTTACTAAATTCCTCTTTGCAGAAATGAGTTTTAATAGCCGAAAAATTACTATTGCGTATGTCTATATCTATATATTTTCAAATCTTTTGTGTGAGCGTGCCTCATTATCTAGTAAATTTATGATTGCAGTTAGTAGAAGACTCAGGGAAAACAGTTTAAACTGGGGCAGTGATGTTCATTTAAGCACTTATAATAAAATCTCAATAATTGATATTTTCTTAATTTAGGATTGTTTTTTTCAGTCCTTTGGAGTTGAACCCAGGGACTGGGCACATATTTTACAAGTGCTGTAATATTGGGCTGTCCAATACTACACATGTCCAGATGATCAAATTATCTGCAGAGAGACTTAATATTTAGATCTTTATATTCTCTTCTTGTCTCCAAGGATCTCAACTTTTACTACCCATTTTCTTTTTCCTCCTTCTTCAGACCTTGAGATTCATGTATCTGGCTACATGATAGCCAAAATATCTGCATGTCTGAAAGACATCACAACCAAATATAACCAAACAACAACAACAAAAAAAAAAAAAAAAAAAAAAAAAAAAAAAAAAAAAAAAAAAAAAAAAAAAAAAAAAAAAAAAAAAAAAAGAAAGAAAAAGAAAAAAGAAAAGAAAAGAAAAGAAAAAAGAAAAAAGCATCATCATCTTTTTGTAGACAAACTAACTCCACATCCCAACTTTCCTCTTGCCATATTTGAGTGTCTATTGTGAGGACTGTACTGATTGTTGGAGTGCAACAGAGATGTGACAAATAAGGGCTCTTTTCTGGAACAGTTCACAGCCCTGCCCACCTCCCACCAACCCTGGCATTCATCCTCTAGGCCAATGGTCCCCAAACATTTTGGCCCGAGGCATAGGTTTTGTGAAAGACAATTTTTCCACAAATGGGAGGTGGGGTGCCTGAGATGATACAAGAGATGGGGAATGTACACAGGTGAAGTTCTCTTACTCTCTGCTGCTCACCTCCTGCTGTGTGGCCTGACCCCTAACAGGGCACAGACTAGTACTGGTCTGTCTTCCAGAAGTTGGGGACTGCTGCTTGAGCCTCTTCTAAATCTCCCTCCCAACCCTAGGAAAATTCCTTAGACTTTCAAACCTTTGCTACTACAATAATATTGAAAGTGACAAGTGACTTCCTAAACTGAAAGCTTTGTCCCCTCTGTTCCAAAGGTCTCAGTTCAAAAGCCATCAAATTTCTAAACCAAAGATAAATTATGTCTTCATTTTTTATCTTCCATGACTTAGCCCGTTCTGTATATCTATCTTATCATCCCCACTTTCTTAAAACTCTTTGTCAAATCAATTCTTTCACCATATAGTAGGCTAGGATATGGTTTGAGTGTGTCTTTTGTGACAACAGGGCTGGGATTTAGCTCAGTTGGTACAGCACTGCTCTATACTTTCTGAGGACCTGGATTCGATCTCCAGCACCAGAGAAACAGGAGAATGACTTGACAGCCCACTCCTGAAGCAATCTTGGAATAATCAGCCATTGACAACCCTATGAATAGTAGACAAAAACGGACATAGTGCCAGGCATGGCACAGTGTTGGGGAGTGTTTTTTTTTTCTGCTATACATAGGGTACCTATGAATCAGATCCAACTGGGCTCCACCTAACAACAACAACTTGTGACATTATGTGTTAAAACATAATCCCTATATGTCAGGAGGGACCAATCACTGGAGAAGGACATCATATTTCAGAGACTGATGGGGTCAATGAAACAAAAGGAAGACCCTCAACTAGATGGATTGGCACAGTGGCTGCAAGAATGAACTGAAGCTTAAAATAAAAGATCATATTCCTGGCACGGAGTCAGGGAGTGTTTCATTTTGTTGTACATAGGATTGATATAAGTCAGACCCAACATTATGGCATCTCACAACAACATTGTGAGGTGTATCACATTAAAGGTGAAGGTGTGCCAGTCTCATGCCATGATATTTTCAGTAGCATCATATGCTTGTGAAAACTGGACATTGAATAAGAGAGACAGGGGAAGAACTGATGCTTTTGAATTATTGTGCTGGAGATGAATATTGAATATACCATAGATTGCCAAAAGAACCAACAAATCTGTCCTAGAAGAAGTACAACCAGAGTGCTCCTTGGAAGCAAGAATGGCTAGACTGTGCCTTATGTATTTTGGACATGTAGTCAGGAGGGACCAATCCCTGGAGAAGGACATCATGTTTCGGAGAGTCACATGTCAATGAAAAAAAGGAAGACCCTTACTAGATGGATTGACACAGTGATTGCAACAATGGGTGTAAACATAAGGAAGGTTCTGCACATGGCACAGTGTCAGGGTGTGTTTCCTCTGTTCTACATAGGGTTGGGTCGCTAGGAGTCAGACTCGACTGGGCAGCACCTAACAACAACATCATGAGATATTAAGAAGATAGCAACTTAATTTGACTGGGATGTTTTGAGTTGAGGCTTTGGGGAAGTGATTTAGAATACATAAGTTCAATAAGTGGATCCCTCATAATATAATTCTGGTGACTTCATAAGAGAGAGACCAAAGCAGACACATGCATGTGCCTTTGTCTTGACATGTGATTTCCTGAACTGCTTCAGGAGTCTGCCAGCAAGAAGGCCTTCACCATATGTGGCTTCTGAACCTTGGAGCTCCAGAACTGTGAGCCTAATTAAAAAGCTTTTTTCTTCTTTTCTTTATATCTTAACATATTCTGTAGTATTGTGTGTGTGTGTGTGTGTTTGTATCTATGTGTGTGTATGTGTGTGTGTATGTGTGTGTGTTTCAGGTGCTGTTGAGTTGGGTCCCACTCATAGCAACCCTATGCACAACAGAACAAAAAACTCTCTGAAACTGTGTGATGCCCAGTGCTATTTCCACTCTTCTCTGTTATTCATAGGGTTGTCAATGATGGATTGTTTCCAGAGTGGATTGCTAGATCCTTCTCCCTATTGTGCTATTAGCAACAGAAAATAGAATAATACATTGGTACCACAAACACAAACAATCCATGATGTTAGTCACCATGTTACCTGTTTCTCGTAGAGTGGTTTTATTCCTCTCCCTTACCTGGCCATATGACACCTCAACTTTAAGTCAGATTTTATTCAATATTCGAATTATTCTTGGAACCCTTTGTTCCAATAATAATTTCCTTCATCATTTCTGTAGTCCCATAGCACATAAGGAACTCCCCATGGCCAGTCTTCAATTACTAATCTATATTTTGTTGTCCACTAGGTTTATGTGGATAAAATCTTTAATGATTTTCCATTGTTCTGATAACAATGTACAGATTTCCTAATATGTTTCAGAAGGTGGTTTACTGTCTAACTTCTTGTTGCAGCAATATTAGCATCCCTAAACTATTCCCTGTCTCTACCACCATGGTCTAGTCAGGTTAAAATTCTCACATTTCCACCATAATTCTAAGCTTCCTCAAACTGCTGGGCTTCTGAACATCTACATTCTTCTGCCTGGAACAAACTCTTTTCATCAAATTCTACCCCTTCTACTTCTTGTATATGTTAGATAGCCCAGCATGTCACTTCTCTTCTAAAGCTTTCATTTATTAGGAATGTATCAGCAGGCGTGTCTCCAGTGCTCTCTCACAGAACTCTGCAGTGGTTGCCTCTGTGTGCTCAGCTCATGATTCTGTGATGTAACTGCCCTTATCCCAATCTTTAAATGGAGGTAAAATACGTCATTCATAACTTGAGATTTATTCCAAAGGTATCTATGCATGTTTTGAAAACATGAAGGAATTAAAGTGTATTTTCCCCATCAGTGAATTTTAAGCTTTCTGTGAACCTAAACTCTGTCAAAATTATATTTGATAATCTTCCTAAAAATGTGCTAAGTAGATGCACTGTTTACAATCACATGAGGCTATAGTAATGATTTGGTAATAGTTCTGAAATACTTTTTTACATTCATGATATTAGAACAAAATATACCCTTCTTATACAAATGGTATATTTATTTGCAGTTAAAGGCATTTTAAAAGAATATTAAAAAAACTTAGAACAAAGGTTCATGTTTTCATTATTAATAACGAAGAAATTTTGAGAAAGACATTATCAATAAGAGTATATACATATGAATGATATTTCCCATACCAAACATCTCATGAAATAATATTTATTTAGCCTTTCATTTAATCTTGTGTTATTTAGAATTACTTCTTCATTCACCTGAGATAATCCATATCTCAAATCCCTTAAGACCTTAATAATGATTCAGCCTTTCATTAACACCTTAGATGGTTTACTGGTAACTCAACCTTTGCTGATTTGACTTTTAATCTAGGTTCAACCTTGACCTATAGCCCTGGACCCTTGTCAAAGTTTGTGTAACCTTTATTCACTTTCATTCATCTCATTTTTAAAGCATGGATATTTGACTGGAAGATTTTTCTAATTTCTTTTAACTGCTAAAGTCTGTAATTTTATTTTTTAAAATCTGTATATGAAATCAAGCCTGCAGCCATAGCCCTGTGGCATCCGATCCCTTCAGATTTTGGAAGCTAAGCAGGGTCAGACCTGCAGTACCTGGATGGGAGACCATCTTGGGAACACCAGAAGCTGTAGGCTTGGGAGAAGGACCTGGCAACCCCCTCCCAAAAATCAATCTGCCATTGAAAACCCTATGAACAGCAGAGAAACACCGACAATAGTGTTTGACCTGTTGTATAGAGGGTCGCTATGAGTCGGATACAGACTCGATGGCACCTAACAACAACAACAACAAAGGTCATTGTTAAAATTAACTGATGTATTTCTTAACATATTTTGAAATAAAAGGAGTCTCTGACCCTATTTTATTATAATCCAAATTATTTAATTATTATAGGTAGTGGGAAGGTTAATAAAGACTAAGATAAAAATTATGATTAGAAATTATATTTTACATGCTCTCCCTTTTAAGATGTAGAAATTTTGAATCAAGAAATGAAAATAATATAGCCACTATGCACTTTATATTATAGGATTATATTATGAAATGTTTGCTTATAATAGAGAAAGACTTTGTAGTAATATACCAGTTTAGTAAATATAAATGAACTATAAATTACCCTGAGCTTCCATCTCATTTTCTATATTGACAATGTTTTGTTCTATTCCACAGTTATTTATTGAATGCATCTTATGAACCATGCACTGAGGTGAACATGCTTATTTCAGCAGGCAGTAAACAGACATGGCTGCTGTCATACTAGGCTTACAGGCCCCCCGGAAAGATTCTACATATTTCTCCAGGATATACTCTGGAAATAGTGGTAGCTGATGTGGTTTTCACACACTTGGAAGGGTACTTCAGTATTGAAGGAATTTTCCCCCCTCTGAATTCTTTTGTTTCAAAATACCTTGTGGAAAGGTGACCTGGATCTTGAATATTTTAATTCTTTAAAAGTAAACACAATGTTTTCCTCATGCTACCACTTTGCCTTAGGAGACTTGGGTGAAATGATTTAATCTCTTAAACTAATAGTTGCCCCCTATCCCCAGAACCCAGAATAGGAACCAATCGTAGGATCCAGTCTCTTCTATGTATTAGTTATTTGTTTTATGTTGGTGACCATACTTTCCTTACCAGCACTGTCAAGAAAACCATCCCTTAACAGTTTTCTCTAAGTTTGAGACTCAGGGAGAAGGAAGAGAATCTAGGTCTTTCTTTCTAGATGGGCCCATTGGACTCTCAGAAGATTGCTCCATCTCCTCTGTAGCAACATTTAACCTCTAAATGTTAGTGCTTTGTAGTAATAAAAGGGAAAGAGAATTAAATAGCTTTTCACAAATTAATTGGTTAGCCGGGCACAGTGGTGCATGTCTGTAATCCCAGTGGAGGCCGGACGATAGCAAGTTCGAGACCAAAGGCAGTCTGTGTAATTTAGCAAGACCCTGTCTCAAAAATGGGATGGGGGTGCAGCTCAGTGGTCCAGCACTTGCAAAGCATGCAGGTGTGAGGCCCTGGGTTCAACCCCCAATACCGCAAAAAAAAAAAAAAAGTTAATTGGTTATATGAATTTAAAATTATGATAGCAGATAGAAAAGATAAAAGAAATGGAATGTGAAAAAAAATTGTAAAACTCAGGAAGGGCACTGCATGCTTTAGTGTTAATTCAAGAGCAAAGAAAAAAACAGGAAAGGAAGCTGCCAGAAGCAGGGCAGCTGTTGTCTCCATTGTTCTTCCACTCTAAGTACTAATAGGAGGACGTTTCCAACAAATAGCTGGCAGCAAATAAGGTACTTTGACTCATGTCTAGAGACAGTTCAATAAAGCATTTCTTCCTTTTCCAGAAATATACCAATGCACTGAGATTAAATGAGTGATGTGATAGCCCCCACTCTGAATCTGCCAACCATAGGCTTGACCTTGATACCATTTCAATCATGTCTGTAGCCACAGAGTAGAAAAGTGTAGCTCTGGCATGATTTCTCATTTGTTACTGTGAGGGCTTTCAAATAAAATTTTACAAAGGTAATTCAAATTTAACTATGAATTCTTTCGTCAATATATCATAAGTTCATATTCACTTAATCTTTTTGACTTCACTTTTTCCAGAAAATAAATATTTTTGTACCAAACCATAGCTCATATTCAGGGAATGATTCAATGCAAAAGAATAAAATGAATTTAGTGTTTTGAAAGATTTTCTGTCAAACAAAAGATATTACAGTCATGCACCACATAAAGGCGTTTCAGTCAAGGACAGACCACATGTATAGTATTGGCCCCAAAGGATGAAAATGTAGCTAAAAACTTTGTATTGTTTGGTGATATCATAGCCATAGTAGTATAACACATCATTCATGCATTTGTGACAATGCTGGTATGAACAAACCTACTGAACTGCCAGATGGATAAACATGTTGAAATTATAATATAATTGAACTCTTGATGTTGTTGTTGTTAGGTGCCATCGAGTCGGTATCCAACTCATAGCTACCCACATAGGGTTTTCAATGGCTGACTGTTTCAGGATTGCCTTGGGAGTGGATTTGCCAGGTCCTTCTCCATGGATAAACATACAGCATATAAATTGTTAACAGTACATAATGCTTGATAATGATAATAAATGACTGTTACTCTTAATGTATCTTTTATATGTATTAAGAATTTACTGTAAGCAGCACACCTCCCATCTCATGTTTATTGCATCTCTTGATTGCATAGAAAGGCCATACTGAATGATTGACCCATATCAACTGCTATTGTTGTTGTTGTATAAGTATATGCTATCCTATTTGCAGAACAATGAATTTGCCTAACAATGCATTTTTCAGAACATATCTCCTACCACCAAGAGACTCATGACTGTAGTTCTAAAATTAGTAACTGACATAGTAATGTGATAAAAACTGTGTATACAAATCAAAATTTCCTTTTTCTTTATAATCTTCTCAAAATGTAAATACATTTTATGCCTTCTTGTTGTTGTTGTTAGGTGCCGTCGAGTCGGTATCCGACTCATAGCGACCCTCATAGGGTTTTCAATGGCTGACTGTTTCGGGATTGCCTTGGCAGTGGATTGCCAGGTCCGTCTCCCATTTTTGCGGTGCTGGGAATTGAACTCAGGACCTCAGAGACTGCAGTGCAGTGCTCTACCAACTGAGCTAAATCCCAGCCCCATTTTATGCCTTAAGAGTATTTATTTCATTTTAACATTAGCTGACCTGCCACATATACAGATCTTATATGTGTTGTATTGTAGAGCTCAAAGTTAAATAAATCATTTCACATTTAGCTGAATTTTAAACCATTAAATATGTTCATTCTTATCTTGGTTATAGCAATTTCCTCGCATCTTAATTTTAAACAAAATCTTCTTTTAAACACTAGTCATATTTAAGAACATATATTTTAAGTAACTCACTATGATATGTCTGCGATCAGGTGGCATCTGATCCCACCTGATCTCAGAAGCTAAGCAAAATTGGCCCCTAGTTAGTCCTTAGATGGGAGACTGCCTGGGAATACCAGTTACTGTAGGTTAGGGAGAAGGACCTGGCAACCTACTCCTGAAACAATCCACCATCAAAAACTCTATGAATAGCAGAGAAACACTGACAATAGTTAGTGCCAGACATGGCAATGTGTTGGGAAGTCTTTCATTCTACTGAATATAGGGTTGCTATGAATCTGACCCAACTCAATGCCACCTACCAATAACAACACTATAATATATATTTACAAGTTAGACTTTAATAATTCTAAATCAGTCAAAAAGTTTAATGCTGTTACTGAAACTTCACTTTTTGATCCATCGTAGGTATCACTGGGATATACAAGTACATCAAAGAGATAGTAGAACACAACAATTAAGAAGCTGAAAAAAATGAGAAATATTTTCTATTAGTGCAAAACAGATTATTCACAGTCTTTTATATACAAATGTTCAATTTAAGCTACTGTGAACAATGAGAAAGGGGAAACATGATCTGTTTTCCCTTCACCTATTGAAATATTTTTATTTGAAATTATAGCTTTTTTCTTAACTAGATTTATCTACCCAAAAAGAAAACAGAAGTGGGTTTATGGTCTTTTTATGTTTTTTTACAAATAGTTAATGATTGTCTAAATAGGGAACCACTTGCCTTCAGAATAATTACAGTCTTGTACAGGATATGTTGTTGTTAGGTGCCATCGAGTCTGCATCCGACTCATAGTGACCCCCTGTACAACAGGGGAAACACTATTGTCAGTGCTTCTCTGCTGTTCATAGGGTTTTCAATGGCAGATTGATTTTTGGGAGGGGGTTGCCTGGTCTTTCGCCCAAGCCTACAGCTTCTGGTGTTCCCAGGCAGTCTCCCATCCAGGTACTAACCAGGCCCGACCCTGCTTAGCTTCCGAGATCTGACAGGATTGGACGCCACAGGGCTGCCACTATAGGCCATACAGGATATAATGTAGCCCAATATCGGCAGGTATCTATCTGATAGAAAGTGAAAATCCCTTAAAGAAGTAACAAAATGCTCTGGGAGCTCAGAGAAAGTAGATTATTTAGCTATAGCATCTGATATAATAGTGTGGAACAGCTAATCTTGTCCCTATATTTAGCAGTTTATGAAGTACAGGCCAAATTTTTTTCTTTGTTTTTCTTTTCTTTTTCTTTCTTTCTTTCTTTTCTTTTCTTTTTTTTTTTTTTTTGCGGTATTGGGGGTTCAACCCAGAGCCTCGTGTTTCCATGCTTTATAAGTGCTCTACAACTGAGCTGCACCCCTAGCCCATATTTTTACTTCTTGAGACACAGTCTCGCTAAATTACACAGACTGCCTCTGGTCTTGAATTTGTGATCCTCTTGCCTGTGCCTCCCCAGTCACTGGGATTACAGGCGTGCGCCCCCGCGCCTGGCCAAACTTTTTTCAGAAAGTGCTGTGACTATATTAAGACTTCATTAATTTGTTTTAATGAGAAGAAAGAATTGGAGAAGTATCATGCAATTGTAAGAACTCTGAGATGGGAAGATCAGGTTTAGACATTAATAAGATTTGTCACATAAATTACTTCAGTTGACCTCAATTTCCACATCTACAAAATGAGACATGTATTACATTATCTATAATGCCCCATCCAGGTCATAATTTTTATGATTATATAAAAGACTATTAGGAATAAATGAAATATCTGATATGATTAGATGAAAAATCTAATTTGACAGAAAATATGTGGGGTTGTTTTTTGTTTGTTTTGTTTCAGTTGTTAAACAGGAAGACCATCAAAGTAGATGAACTCAACCCAAATTTATTTGTAATTAGTAACCTCAGCTGGCAATAGCAACTAATGTGCTTTTACCAAGAGTTTTTAACTTTTCTTCTGTTATATACTTTAAGGTACTCATTTGTTTGTCATATAATTAATGGTAGTTTTTAGGCAGGACCATTCTAAATGATCACAAATCCCAAAATTAATGAAGTAGAAATTGGTGACATTTTATTTCATTTTTCTCCTATCATCATCCAATAAAAATCACATGGAATTTTATAGTGTCTGCAGGACATGATAAAATAGAGCAGATATTCAAATAAAATCCATACACTGTGGCAAATGCTGGAAGGCTGAGGGTTGTAGTAAGCATGAGATCACAGATTGGTTAATGAGAGTTTCCTCTGTAATTGAGTTATCTGGTCTTTTTATTTGTTCTAAGTGATATATTTTTCAATCAGTGACTATTTAAATGCACAGTATTTTCCAGATACAAAGCCAGGGAAATGAAAGGAACTGACATATGAAGTAGTCTTATAAAAGTAAGAACTTGGAATGAAGATGAAAGTAAAAGCTCAGCTGGGCACTGTGGTCAATGCCCATAAACCTAGGGATTGGGCAGCTAAGGCAAGAGAATTGTGAGTTCATAGCCAGAGGCATCCTGCACAATTCATTGAGATCATTTTCTCAACAAACAAACAAAACATATATATATATATATATATATATATATATATATATATATATATATATATATACACACACACACACACACACACACACACACACACACACACACACACACACAGAGTGCATTGGATACTCCTCTAGGAGATATGGAGAGAAAGAACACCTTAGATGGTGTGCCTGGGATAAAATCACATCAAACTAGTAACATGATAGACTTAGTTCTGAGACCTTATGCATTTATCCTGGAGCAAAAGGGGAAAAATAAAATACACAAACCAGTGGGTAATTATTTGGTCATTGCTAATATTATGTTTATGCATAATCTTTTTATGGATTATAGAGCTTGTTGTTGTTGTTTTTAGGTGCCATCGAGTTGGTATCCGACTCATAGTGACCCTCATAGGGTTTTCAATGGCTGACTGATTTGGGATTCCTTGGGAGTGGATTGCCAGGTCCTTCTCCCATTTTTATGGTGCTGAGAATTGAAATTGGGACCTCAGAGACTGCAGTGCAGCTCTCTACCAACTGAGCTAAATCCCAGCCCAAACCAGTGAACGATGACTCTGTAGGCTGAGACAGGAGGATCACGAGTTCGAGGCCAGCTTGGGCTGCATTTTATAGAGCTTACACACATATAATTTGGCCCACAAAACATGTCTGTTTGTATAAATTCTTTCTTTTCCACATATCTGGAAGAGAGATTTCAGCTTCAATCTATACGAGACTGTGTTACATCTGGATGTATCTAACAAACAAGTAGGTAAAGCCAACAAGAAATTTGCGTCAATCCCTACTGGTTTATCACTAAATAAATTTCCCTGTAGGAATAAAGCTCTAGGCATAAACAAGTTGGCTCAGAGAGGAACTTTTAGCCTTTAGGTGCATGTAGGATTCTGAATGCAGTATGATGACCTACAATTGTATTTATTTCCTGGACATGCTACTTCTGGAGCTGAGGTTTACAAAGGGTAAGAGAACTGGAAATAACTGAAACGATGCCTTCATAAACCCTCACGAAGCAGTAGAATGCAAGTAACATTGTTTGGGATTTCTCTAAAGTAATATACAAGAAAAGGACAGAGGAAGTGTGTTTCCAACACTTATTGAAAAGATGCTGTGTCAATAATTGATCTGAAGTCACTCATGACTCAAGTCCTGTAATTTCTAAGGATCCTGACTTGGAACCCACAGTAGTTTTGCTGTTGTTGTTGTTAGTTTGTGTGTGGTTATACAAGCTGAGTTCCTAAAGTCTTGCGAAGGCAGAAGTTTACATTATGGCATCTTCAAAGGGAATCTAAAAAGACTACCACAGCTATTGTTTTGACATTATATTAGTTACAGTATTAATGAAGTCAATGTGTTAGGGAGAAAGACAGGGTGAGGTGCTGGAAAGAACACTTGGTTCAAGACACTCAGCATCAACTTAGGCAAGTTTGGAAATAAATATGTGCCTGGGTTTTCCAGTTTCACTGCCTTGAGTTTTCTAGCCACTGGAGCAGGACAATTTGGGAATCATAAGAGGAACACAAAATAATTATGCTTCAAAACCACCTATAGAAACACACACTAGGATGGTTTGTACTTATACTTTGAATTAGTGAATCTGGCATGGATGTCTGTCTGACTCAGCTTTTATCTCCAGTCAAGTCCTGATTCAAATTTTTCCTTCTCAGTGAGGTCATTTCTGATTAGCGTATTGAAATTCCAGAAATCACCTTCATATAATTTCATATAATTTTGTATCCTTCATATAATTTGTTACTTCAAGTATATCACTTAATCCATTCATTCATTTAGTTATTTTTGGTTGTCTTCTTATCCCCCACATACCCCTACCATGAGAACAGAGGCTGTATGAAATAATTTGATTTTATCGGTGTTATTTGGTGCCATGACTTCAGTACCTATAGCAGTCCTGGACACAGATTAGGCACAAGCTAAATACTGCTGATGAATTAAATAATGAATAGAAATTTTCATGCTCTAAAAAGAACTTTGCAAATGAGGACCCATACAATTATTTTTTTAAAAAGGAACAAAAACAAAGAACAAAAAACAAGCTGTGTGCTATCAAGCATTTTTTTTTTCTCTTACAATATTTCTTCTTCAATCACTGCAATAGCTCTTGGTTCTTCTTTTTGCTTTCATTCTATACCCCATTCTCCACAGATGAAAAAGACAGTGAGATTTACCCCATTACTCCTTAATTAAACCCAGGATCCTCCCCAGGCCCATTATTTATATATAGGCCTTTGCTGACCTACACACATACTTTCCCCTTGATTCTATCAATTCTTGCATTGCTGATTTCCTTCACGTTCCTTAAACCTGCTGATTTATTCTTCCCTATGGTATTGTTTATACTCTATAGCTGTATCACCTTGACATCAGATCTCATCAGATCTCAGAAGCTAAATAGGGTCAGGCCTGGTTAGTAATTGGATGGGAGACTGCCTGGGAATACTGGGTGCTGTAGGCTTGGGAGAAGGACCTGGCTGTCCACTCTTGAAACAATCAGCCATTATGAACCCTATGAATAGCAGAGAAGCACTGACAATAGTGGCAGGCATGACACAGTATTAAGTAATGTTTTGTCTGTTGTACATAGGGCCACTATGCGTCAAATTCAACGTGATGACATCTAACAACAGAAACAACACAATAACATGGTACTGGTATTTGCTCTTTTTGTTTGGAACAATAATTTATTATGGCTGACTTGTGTGTATCAAATATTTCTAAAACTATTCTAGTTCATATTTGATCATTTTACAAATAAGGATACCTACCTTTAATGGGAAAACAAATTAATGTTCTGCATAATAATAGATTTACATAAACATATGAGTGTCTATAACTTGAAACCATTTATATTAAAACTTCATTTGTGACTCAAAAATGATCAAATATGCACCATACAATGGACCAGAGAAGTGAAAAGAGTAGTAAGTTATAGTAATTGTAGTGGGATAGGTACAGAATTTACTCTCCAGTTTTAGAAGAGTGTAATAGTATCTAAAATTTTGGGAGGATTTATATCAAGGACAATCTATATTACAATTTTTTTTTCTTCTTTTGGAAATACTAGGGATCGAACCCAGGCCTTCACTACTAAGCAAGCACTCTACCACTGAGCTGCATCCCAATCCCCTTCTTTTTTAAAATTTTTATCTTTTTAACTTAATTTTTTTTGGGGGGGATACTTATGGTTTCAACCCTAGGCCTCATGCATGATAGGCAGAGCTCTACCACTGAGATTCACCCAACCTTTCTTTTATTTTTTATTTTCAGAGTCTCTCTAAGCTGAGTAGGCTGCTTTTGGTTTTGAACTTGTGGTCCTCCTGCCTCAACCTTATGAAATACTGAGAATACAGGTATGCACCATGGCAATAATTTATTGCCAATATCTTTTCTATAAAATTTTGGGATTGGTATTTGTGCCATTATTTTATAGATGCAAAATCTTTAATTCAGATGGTTTAAATAAATTCATCAAAATCCCACAGGTAGAAAATGGTTTCCTGGAGAAGGTATGTCTGATTTTAAAGCTCATGCTGCCTCTCCAAGATAAAATAATTCTCAAGTGGAACACAGTGGGGTGGAGGGGTTAATCAGAGGATTCTGTGGTCAGAAAAAGATTTCCAGAAGAGCCAGCATTAAACTAAATCTGGGAAGACCACTGAATGTGACAATACAGATGAGGCAGAGAAAATGCTTCTGCAAAGTACAAATACATAAAATGTTTAGAAGATAGAGTATGAAAGAGAGTGGACAAAAGGAAAGTGGTAGGACAGAGATATGTGCCATGCAAAGGATTTGAATTAATCCTAAGGGTAATCATATAATTAGGTATTTCAGCAAAGTTATACATTGACCACTGTGTAAGAAAGATTCGAGTGAGGCAGAATCTTTAGGAAGCCTTGGAATATTCTAGTGCAGAGATTATGAGGATCTTGAAGAAGAAGGGGTTAAAAAATGGAGAGGGAAAAAAACTGAACACTTATTTAGCAGTTAAAATCTATTGGAATTACAGCTTGGTTAGATGTAGGAGGTGAGCCACAGGTAGGAGTTAAAAATAAAACCTAGAGTTGTGAGTTCTATGAATGAAAGAATTATGTGACATTAAGGACTTTGATAGAAATAATAGGTAAATATATTTTTATGTTGTTTTTAATTTTGTGTTCCTCATCAGCATTTATAAACTCACTAAACTATTTGATTTATGTGGCTCTGAAGGCAGTAACCTAGTTTCCCAACCTGACCACTTACATCTGTAAAAGCATCTTACATATTTAGGTAGATATCGTAATGTTAATGTAGATATTGTAAAATCTAAATTTTAATGTCTTCATCTATCAAATTTTAAATTACATAATACTATATATTGTGATCATGAGAAATAGATGTTATAATCTATAAAAAGCAAACAGAACACTACCTAGCAGACACATTTGTGGTAGTGGCTACAGTTTATAATTTTTTAAATTTTATTAGTATTATGAAAGAAATTTTAGAAGATAGTTTCATGAGTGGATTATCATATAAGGTCAGAATTGATAATCTTGGATAAATGAGATCATCTAGAAATACTAGATAGCAGGAGGGACAGAAAACTAAGAATGAGACCTTGGGAAGACTTACATTTAAGATATATAAGAGAAAACTGAAAATATACTTGAGAATAATTAGTCTCTGGGCTTGAAGAAGCCAACGAGTAAGTGTTGTTTAAGACACAGGGGTTGATTAAGAAAAGAATGATTAACAAGTCAAGTAATGCAGAAGTGTAAAGAAAAAATGGTAGCAATTCATCATTTAGAGGTAATAGAAGTGTTCAATGGAGAGAACGAATCAGAAAAGGGTCAGACACTAGATTGAAGCCGCTGAGAAATTACTGGGAGATTTGAAAGTGGAGACAATGAAAACAGACTGGTGACTTTTTAAAAATATAAAGTCAATACACATAATTGTGGGAAAAGGTCATGGAGAAGATAAGAGGAAAGGAACCCAAAGGGCAGGTGGATGAATCAGTGGTGGAAAGTTTCAGAATGTTATGATGGCCTGGCTGATTTCTTCATCTTTGTGAATAATAAGGTAGTTCAATATGGTTTGTTTTAATCTGCAGAAACCTGTTCAATAAAGTGACTCTGAATTGAAGGACATCGATTCTATCCTTAATCAGAAAAAGTATAATACATACAGGACCCAACTTACTCTGGGTTTCCAGAGTTTTATGGACGTTCTGTAGCATATCTAAGAATATATGCCTGGTGCTAGTGATAATGGGGCCTTCATTTAGGCAGTTGTGGAAATAATAATGGCATAATATAATTTGTAAGAATGGCATAGTATCATTACTACTGTCCAGTAGTTTAGAGTCTTGGTTGCTGAGTAATATGCAGAGTCCACTATTTTTATGGTTATGGTAGTAGTGTCTTTGTCATTTTTTTTCTGTTAGGTTTTTGCTATGATCCTGACTGTTATCTAGCATTTATTGTTTCTGACATTTTGGAGAACCGAAGTCCTCTGCCTCATCATATGTCTGTCAGTTTGCAGTACTGTGGGGGCTTACATGTTGATGTGATGTAGAAAACCAATCAAATGTGGAAACTATCGAACACTATCATTAAAATCACACACAAGAAAAATTTTGCTAAAGATCATTCAAAACTGACTGCAGACAGGGAACTGCCAGAAAATCAAGTGAGATTCAAAAGGGGGCATGGAAGAAGGGACATCATTGCTGATATCAGATTAATGTTAACCAAAAGCAGAGTATACCAGAAAGGTATCTATCTGTTTTATCAACTATGCAAAGGCCTTTGACTGTGTGGATCATAACAAATTATTGATAACACTGAGAAGAATGGGAATAAAAGAGCCCTTAATTGTAATCATGAAGAATCTGTACATAGACCAGGATGTACTTGTTCGAACAAAACAAGGAAACACTGCCTGGTTTAAAGTGAAGAAAGGTGTGCATCAGGGCTGTAACCTTTTACCAAGTCTCTTCACTCTCTATGCTGAGCAAATAATCTGAGAAAGGGGACTTTATAAAGAATGTGACATCTTGATTGGAGGAAGATTCATTAACAACCTTCATTACACAGATGACACAACTCTGCTTTGGTGAAAGTGAAGAGGATTTGAAACATTTACTGAGGAAGATCAAAGAGCACAGCTTCCAGTATGGATTGCACCTCAATATCAATAAAACAAAAATCTTACAGCTGGGTCAGTATGCAACTTCATGATAAATGGAGAAAAGATTGTGGATGTCCAAGATTTTGCTTTACTTGATTTTACAGTTGACACTCATGGAAGCAGCAGTCAGAAATCAAAATATGCTTTGCATTGGGAAAAGCTGTGGCAAAAGACCACTTTAAAGTGTTGAAAAATAAAGATGTCACAGTGAAGATGAAGGAGCACCTGACCCATGCCATGGTATTTTCAGGTACATCATGTTTGTGAAAGCTGGATATTGAATAAGGGAGACAGGACAAGAATTGATGCTTTTGAATCATGGGATGGAGACAAATATTGAGTATACCATGGACTGCCAAAAGGACTAACAGATTGTCCTAGAAGAAGTGCAATCACAGTGCTTCTTGGAAGCAAGGATGGTTAGACTATGTCTTACTTATTTTGGACATTTTGTCAGGAGGGACCAAACCCTAGAGAAGGATATCATGTCTGGGACAGTGGCATGTCTACTAAAAAAAAAAAAAAGGAAAACCTTCAACTAGATGGTTTGACACAGTGTCTGCAACAATGGGCTTAAACATGAGTAAGAGTGCCTGGCACATAATTGGGGAGTGTTTCATTTTATTGTACATATAGTAGTTATGAGTTAGACCTGACTTAAGGGCACCTGAAAACAACAACAACAATGCATGCAGCTGTAGCCCTGTGGCATCCAAGCCCATCAGATCTTGGAAGCTAAGCAGCTTTGGTCCTGGTTAGTACTTGAATGAGAGACTGCCTGGGAGCACCAGGTGCTGTAGGCTTGGGAGATGACCTCGCAACTCACTCCACCACTGAAAACCCTATGAACAGCAGAGAAGCGCTGATAATAGTGTTTAGCCTGTTTCGCCTGTTGTACATAGGGTCGCTATGAGTTGGATACCAACATGATAGCACCTAACAACAACAACAAGTCCCCTGCCTGTTGATTCTTAGAGCTATTCTAAAACTTTTCAGTGTACTTATTTTCTATTTTAATCAGAGAAAGTCAGTATCTCCTTGTTTGTGTTAAGAGTCCTCATTGATAAACCTGTGGTAATACTTCATCACTGATGAGACTGGACCCAAAGTCGCATGATTTTTTTTTTCATGGAAAAAGTGATATCTAAGGAATATATATATATATATATATATATATATATATATATATATATATATATGACAAAACTGAAGGTAAGCATGACATCTGTCCATCATAAAAAATGCATTATCTTAGAGAAATGAAACTCTTCACACAAAACTAACTATGCACAGGAATATTTATTACATTGTTTGCTTAATATCCCCAAACTGGTGAATGATTAAAAAACTTTGTACATCCATACCCTGAAACATTACTTGGATGTAAAAAAAGAACAAATGATTGAAACATGAAACAGTTTGACCAAATATCCCTGGAATTACACTGGATGAAAAATAGCATATCTCAAAAAGTTACCTACCATAGTATTCCATTGTATAATATTCTTGAAATAACAAAATATATAAATAGAGAATGAATGAATTGATGGTTGCCAGGACTTGGGAATAAGGAATGAGGCAGAGTGGGAAGTTAGTGATAAAAGGCAACATGAAGGGTCTATGTGGTGATGGCATTGTACTTTATCTTGACTGTACCAGTGTCAACATCCTGGTTGCAATCTGGTACCACAGGTTTGCAGCAACATGTCATCATTAGAAGAATCTGGATAAAGTCACATGGGATATTTCTTATCATTTTTTTTCAATTCCATGGAAATTTTTGGTCTCAAAATAAGGATTCGTGAAAAGTGCATTGCAAAGATATGGGATTTCTTATGAGAAAAAGAACTGTATTCAAATGACTACAACCTGAATTTTTGGATATGTGGATGTTTCAAATTAAAATGCATATCATTATTTTCAGTGTTGCTTATTGAAATAACTTTTAAAACACCAACTGGAGATGCTTTGGTTTCCTAATGTCCTGGAAGAAATTAGCTCTCCAGTCCACAACAATGGAACAAAGATAATATGAAACAAAATGCCTCTTTCTAACTATTATATCATTACAGTCACTGACATTTCACCTAATATTTTGAACATCAAATAGAAATGAACCTAGGCACCATGGCCCAAGCCTGTAATCCCAAAGACTTGGGAGGCTGAGACAGGAGGATTTTGCATTAAAGACCAGAGGCACCCTGTGCAACTTGTGAGACTCTGTCTCAAAATTTAATAAGTGAGGGACTATAGGTGTAGTTCAGTGATGGAACAGTTGTCTAGCATGTGTGAGTCCCAGAGTTCAACACTCCCAGTACTGAAAATAAAAAAGAGAAATGAAATTAACAAAATTTCCCTTCTATAAGTAAATGAAAGAAGTAACTCCTATAGTTATGTGCATCATATTGAGATAACAATGAAAAATATTTTAAGGGAGTTGAATTTGAAAACTTTAGGTATCTTCCTTTTTTAAAAAAAGTAGAAATATACTTTACCGATGAAAGCATCATTTAAAAGAAAAGCCTGATTTGTCTCAGGCTTTGGAAAAAAATATAGTCTTGATAATTTTATGTGATTTTGATTACTTGATGAATAAGGAAGCCTCAATGCTGAATCATGATTTTTACCTAGGATGCCTTGTTAACAGATATTCTGGTGTATATTTTGCTACCCTGAAATTTGTGAATATACTTAGTGTCAGGGCCTTCTTAAGGGCTTTGCTAAGAATTGAGTATAATAGATTATCTAAGACTTTCATGTAAACATCTTGGGTCAACTGCTTGAGAGGCAGGGAAAGAACTGAATTTTTGGAAAACAAAACATAATTGTCAGAAGACAATGTGAGGAGAATAAATTTGCCTTGTATAGTAGTTATATAATTTGGCTAAATAATAAAGTTTATCATCTTTTTTTAAGACTTTGTGGACCATCATTTTAATGATGCTGAACATAATAATGAGTTTCTCTGGCCAAACAGCCATTGTGCAAAAATTGATTAGAGGCAGGTGTGAGTTCAAAGTTCACAGTGGTAGAAAAGTTAAGCATAATGTAGGCCAGGATTAAAATCAGTAAAGACACCTTAAAACACTATAAATAATTCTGAGTATAAATTCTTATATGAACTTAAGTTTGAAGTATAAATTTCATAATTACTTCTTATTGACAATAGTAGAACAGTGAGAAAGATATTACCAAAGAAAATCTTTAATTAAGGACATTTTGAATTAACTCTCCTGCAGATTGAGAGGGGATGGTCTGATTTCATTTTTCTGCAGGTGGAAATCCAAGTTTCCCAGCACCATTTGTTGAAGAGGCTACCTTTTCTCCAATTTTCATGCTTAGCTCCTTTGTCAATGATCAGGTGGCTATAGATAGATTGGTGTATCTCTGGGTCCTCAATTCTCTCCCACTGGTCTTCAGGCCTATTGTTGTGCCAGTACCATGCTGTTTTTACTACTACAGCCCTGTAGTACAGTTTAAAGTCTGCACTAGTTTTGCAGCTTAACAGTGTTTTGGCTATTCATGATCTTTTATGTTTCCATATGAATTTTTGGCTTATTTTTTCAATATCTGCAGAGTCTGCCATTGGAGTTTTAATGGGGATACATGAAATCTGTAAATTGTTTTGGTAGTATAGACATTTTTAGAATATTTATTATCCCAACCCATGAGCAGTGGAGGTCCTTCAACCTTCTAGTGTCCTTTTAATGTTTTGAAGCTTTCTCTGTAGAGATTTCCAGGATCTTTGGTTAGATTGATTCCTAAGTATTTAAGTTTTTGTTGGGCTATCATGAAAGGGATTGTTGCCTTAATTTCCTTCTCTTCCTGCTCACTGTTGGTGTAAAGGAAAGCTACTGATTTTTTAATGTTAATTTTTTATCCTGCCACTTTGCTGAAGGAGTAAATCATGTCTAAAAGTACTCTAGAGGGGTTTTGGGGGTCCCTTAGGTAAAAGATCATGTCATCCAGGAATATAAGAATAATGTGACCTATTCTTTGCCTATCTGTATCCCTTTGATTTCTTTCTCTTGTCTGGTTGCTCTAGCTAGGATTTTAATCACAATGTTGAGTTAGAAAAGATAGGCAACACACTTCAACACATAGTCATAGGAAATCATTTCCTTAATACGACTCCAATTGATCATGAAATTGCAACAAGAATAGACAAATGGGATTACATGAACTTAAAAATCTGTACAGCAAAAGAAATAATCAACAGAATTAAGGAAGAGCCCACTGAATGGGAGAAAGTCTTTCCATCCTACACATATGACAGAGGACTAATTTCTAGAATTTATTAAAGAACTCAAGAAAGTAATTCTTAAGACAACAAATAATCCGATACACAAGTGGCAAAGGAACTGAACAGACAGTTCTCAAATGAAGAGGTTTGTAAGGTCATAAAGCACATGAAAAAATGCTCAATATCCCTAGCCATTAGGGAAATGGAAATGAAAACAACTCTGAGATTCCCCCTCACTTCCATAAGAATGGCCAAGATAAACAAAACAAATAAAAAATGTTGGCAAGGTTGTGGAGAAAAAGGAACCCTGTTACACTGTTGGTGGGACTGTAAATTCGTTCAACCTTTTTGGAAATCAATATGGAAATACTTCAGAAAACTAGAAATAGAACTGTCATATGACCCAATATACCACTACTGGGAATATGTCCAAAGGGAGACTAGTCATCATATCATCATACCTCAAAGACACCTGTATCTCTATATTCAGTGCAGCACTTTCCACAGTAGCAAGGATATGGAACCAACTAAGGTGCCCATCAAAAGAAGAATGAATCAAAAAACTATAATACATATACATGATGAAATACTACTCAGCAATAAAAAAGAAGAAATAATGTCATTTGCAGCAAAATGGAGGGAACTGGAGAAAATTATATTAAGTGAATGAATACAAGCTCAAAAAGAGAAATACTATATGTTCTCACTCGTGTGGGAGCTGAATCATATTTAAAGGAAGAAAAAAAACTATGTATAAATTGATATATAAAAATGCACAATTAAACTTAGAGAAGAAGGCACAATATAAAGGGTAGAAAGAAAGAGTGAGAGAACGAGCAGAGGGAAGCAAAGATTGGGGAAGCTGGGATGGAGAGGAGGGTCAATGTGGAGGGATGCATAGGGAGAGAACAATCTCAATGTAAACAGCGCAACTTCATGTGTACTTTGAAAAAATAGGGAATATAACCCAAATAAGCATTTGAGTTTTACTACATATTAGCCATAGATTCCATAAACTTTGTGGGTTGATGAAAATATTGTCAGAAGCGATGTAAAGGATGTATACTGGAAGAAGCCAATGCTGTATTAGTTGTACCCCATCATCATTTACTAATAAAGGAAAAAAATAAAATCTTTAATTAAGGAAAAGATAATGACCATGGTTTATAACTCGGAGACCTGTTGGCCTTTTATATGATGCTAGGGATATGACCAATGGAACTCCAGAGATATTTTTGTTCATTTGCTTGGTTTTTGTTTGTTTAGTTTATTTGTATTTTAATCACATGTATTTCATTATCAGGATTTTCTAAATTTTACATATCAAAATAAAAACTTTAAAATGATGGAATAATATTGTTAAACAAATGATAGGATCAAGCGTATGAGGCCCAGAGTGGTGACTCACTCCTGTGATCTCAGATACTCAAGAGGCACAGTCAGGAAGATCATGAGATGGAGGCCAGAGGTAGCTTGAAAAACTTAAGGAGTCTTTGACTCAAAATAAAAAATTAAAAATGTCTTGGGGGTACCACCCAGTGGTAAAGAATTTGCAAGTTATGTGTGAGGCCCTGGGTTCAAACCCCAAGTACCAAACACACACACAAAAATTTATATATAAACATCAACTCTGACTGCATAACTATACTCATGAATGTTTTTCAGTATTTAGAAGTGAATTTGGCATGTAAAGCCAAAATATCAATAATGGTTATCAACGAGGAGTAAGAATATCTGAATCAATGTATTATGTTGTTTTACTACTCTTATATATACTCTGCATATCAGAGGTGCCATATTGTTACCAGGACTAATGTCTTAGACATGAATGCTTCAGTTCCTCTAAAAAGAAATGAAAACTAAAATAAAAGAAAATAACCTGCAGAATCTCACAGAAGTCTACATTTGTGAAGAAATAAAATTTGTAGGTCAATTGTGTTTTACTGGCAAATTCAGAACCATTTTTGATGGGAAGAAGCAAATAACTAATTGCACAAAAAATTTAAAAATTAGAAAGACGCAATTACTTTTGTTTTCTGTTATGAAAGAATTGCCTTTTTAATGCAGTGAAATAATCAAAATACCTGGGTCTAGATTTATTTCATCTTATAAGGATGGACAAATACTTTCATAAAAGATTCTCAAGGAGAATTAAGTCCCAAGTGATTAAGAACTAAGGGAAAATTATTGTGAAATTACAGAATAAAAATATAGGAACTTCATCTTATATATGATATATATGACATATGGATGTATATCATACATACATGTATATGTATGTCTGCATAATTATGTGTATTTATACATAAACTCTCAGGTTTAAACTCTACTTAGTTATTAGAATAACTGATCTCTTATTTTTCTTCTTGATGTCATAATTTCTTTTCTTTCTTTTTCTTTTCCATTTCTTCCTTCTCCTACTTTTTCCCAGAACAAAATCATCCTCTCTAGTAGAAGAAAATAGACACTAGTTGAGACTTTTATAGTTGCTATGTGATCTGGTTTCTCATAAACAAAATAAACCTCTGTTGAGGATTTGTTGTTGTTGCTAGGTGCTGTCAAGTTGGTATCCGACTCACAGCGACCCTCTCTCTGTACAACAGGGGAAACACTATTGTCAGTGCTTCTCTGCTGTTCATAGGGTTTTCAATGGCAGATTGATTTTTGGGAGGGGGTTGCCAGGTCCTTCTCCCAAGCCTACAAATTCTGGTCTTCCCAGGCGGTGTCCCATCCAGGTACTAACCAGGCCTGACCCTGCTTAGCTTCCGAGATCTGACGGGATCGGATGCCACAGGGCTACAGCTGCAGGCTCTGTTGAGGATTAGAGTAAATGTATTATTGTCTGAGGAGCAATCTTCAAAATGCTATGCATTGTCTGGCAGTATACATGAAACAAGTTATAGAGCAGAAACTGAGAAAGTAATAGTTCATTATTCTTACCAATAATTTGGATCAAGTATGTGCATATTTTGACTAATAATGGTCCTTTTTGAATAATATTGTACAAAGTAATAGTTCTTTTTGTAAAATTGTAAATATAAAGCACATCACCAAACTATTATAATTTGAGGTAAGAAAAAGTTCCATAATAGTACAGGATAGAACAAGTACTAAAGAACATTAAATTTGCAAACTAAACTGCTCATTAATAGAGAAAATGATGAGACAAAATGTGGAGTCCTGGCTCCACTAACTTGATCAGTAATAATAACTGTATCTGGAGTAAGACATATTTGTTTATGACTTTCTCCAAGCTAAGCTGTAATATTGGAAATCCATTCACTTAGTACTAATGAGGGGTTTGAAAGATGTGATAATCTAGCCTTAAGCTTAGAAAATATCTGCCTCATTCTTAGATCAAATACTTAAAATTGTAAAACAAAACTAAACTAAAAAACACAGGTCAGTAGATGAGGACTTAAGTCTCAGATTGGGCACTAAAATCCAGTATGTCCTTAGGCAAGTCATTGATACTCTCTCACCCCAATAGTATCACTCGGTAAATTAAGGAAGAGGAAACAGTTATGAGTCTTAATATTTTAAACCCAAATTTATTATCCCCTTAAGATACTAATATATCCACAATTGTCCCTTGGTATCTATAGGGAATTGGTTCCAGTTACCCCTACTGATAACAAAAGCTGTGCATGTTCATGTCTCTTGAATAAAAGAGTGTAGTATTTCCACGTAACCTATGCACATCCTCCTATATACGTTAGTTCACATCTAAATAACTTAATACTTAATATGATGTAAATGCTATGTATGAGGTGTAATAAAAACTACAGTGAATGTTTAAATTTTAAAAAATGTACTATTCACAAAAGAGGACTTCCAGAACTGCTTAAGAAAGTAATGAGACTGATGGGACATCGGTGTTTGAAGCCAAGGGGAGTGTTTTGAGGGATTAATGATAATGTGACTTTTATTGTAATATTTTTTTCTTTCAACATTCATTGTATTTTTTTATTCACACCTTGTATATAGCTGTTATGGTGTAATGTTCAGGGAATAATGACAAGAAAAATGTCTGTGTTCAGTGCAAACACAGTTATTAAAAAATGTTTGATCTAAAGATGTGGAACCTGTGGATATAGAGTACTGACTGTATATGTTTTTTTTTTCTCTAAAGGAGAACATGGGGTCTATAGTCTTGTCACCCTGGCATCTGATCTCATCAGATCTTTGAAGCTAAACAGAGTAGGGCTTGGTTAATTCTTGGGATGGGAGACTGCCTGGGAATATTGAGTGCTATATGCTTGAGAGAAGGACCTGGCAGCCCACTCCCAAGAAACAATTAATCATTCAAAATCCTATGAATAGCAGAGAGGCACTGACAATAGTGCCAGACATGGCACAGTGTTGGGTAGTGTTTCATTCTGTTGTACATGACAGTACCTAATGATAACAATGGCCTATAGCTCTACCACTGTGGCATTTGATCTCCTCAGACCTTGGAAGCTAAGCAGGGTCAGGCCTGGTTAGTGCTTTGATGGGAGACTACCTGGGAACACCATTTGTGGTAGGCTTGGGAGAAGGACCTGGCAACCCACTCCCAAAAATCAATCAACCATTGAAAACCTTATGAATAGTAGAGAAGCACTAACAATAATGCTTTGCCTATAACATGTAGGGTCACTATGAGTCGGACACCAACTCAATGGCACCTATCAACAACAACAATAATAGAGAGAAATATAATTCCTTTTAATAATGTAATTCCGATGTAATCAGGATATATTTGAATTAATTATGATAAATATAGTACATAAAAATGACTACAAAAGATTTACATTAGTTTTTATTTTTATTATCACTAATGTATGTGGCCGTGTGTGTGTGTGTGTGTGTGTGTGTGTGTGTGTGTGTTTGTGTGTGTGTATTTTTTTCTGCAGTAGCTGGGGGCTGAACCCAAGGCCTCATACAGGCTTTGTAAGTGCTATACCACTGAGCTGTACCCCAGCCCCTTTTACAAACTTTTCTATCTTGAGACAGGATCTTGCTAAGTTACACAGGCTACCTCTAGCCACAAACTTGTTAATTCTTCTGCCTCTGCCTCCCAAGTCCATGGGATCACAGGATATGCTACTATGCCTGGTATTTCTATAGAAGTAAAAATTAAAAAATAATAATGTTTGCAAGTTATTTTCTTAAAATCTTCCTTAATAAAGAATTGTGAGCACAAGTGCTTTTAATTTTACTAGACCTACAGCATATAAAATTTATGTGTTAATTAGTACAATTAGATTCATTTAAAGAAAAAATATTTTACAAAATATGTTATATTTTGTAAAATATTTTATGATATATCAGTCTTTAGAATATTTATTGATAACTAAAAATTTAAAGTTTTAGTGAATGCTTTTTGCATATTTCTAGGTAAGCTATCAATTTAGAATTTATTGGCCAAGTGGTCTAGTCCAGATTTTGTTAAATTCTTTCACACTGTACTGGCAGATTACCTTAGAATTATAATCCTGTATGGGTTTGCCTAGTTTGACATTAGCTTTATTTCAGTGTGACAGACTCCAGCACAAAAGAAAATAGCAGGTTAAAAAATTCAAGAAACACAGCTATGAAGGAAGTTTTATGCTTAAAAAAGGTAAGGAGGAAAGGTTTGAATTTTTAAAAGATGAGAGAATAAGCCACTTAGATCTTTGGAAGTACTGAAATAGTCATTTTTACGTAAAGCAAACTCAGAGCTTTTGAGTTCAGAGGACTTCTTCCTGGAGCTACTGATACAACTACACCAGGGATTGTCAGATATTGCAGGGCATTCTGTCAGCTGTCAGGAATGAAATCTCTCTATCAGACAGAAGCAGTCTAAGTTGGAGCAAATGCTCCACAACGTGTCACCCTGGGAGCTCTCAACATGCTTTGTGAACAAGGGCTCCCTAATGTACTCTGATTTATGTATATTGCTGAACAGAAAAAAGAAAATACTGATCAAGAGGGCCACCACACTATTAACTGCTTTCACACTGTTGCCACCTTACTCAACTGATTGTCTATGGCCATAAGGAAATAATAGCATCGTAGGCTTTTCCCAGGAACCCTTTCTTTCCACAGTGACCTACTTAAAAGCCACTGGAAGAACCACCACTGACTTCTGTATTAGTAAAGAACAGCAGGTAGTTACCATTTGTGCTTTAAAGGTTGTCCTGCCAACTAATTGTCCTTTTGCATGTCATATACCTTATCATTGGAGAATGTATTGAACACCTTCCATGGTACAGAATTGCTGACAAATTTCACTTGTTCCTAAGCATGGAATTAGATTTCTTTCCATTATCATTAGTGTTTTTCATGTGCCATGTTTCATTACTTGATATCTCAATAATGATCATATTTCATCTTCATCATATTCCAGTGCAATGAAGTCCAAATTATATTAGATTTCTGCTAGCGTAATGTGTGAAAATGTAGATATTAACATTGATTTGCATTGAAATTATCTTTCATGTGCAATTTACTGAAAGAAGGATTTTAATTATATGAAAAGCAGGTATGAATTTTATAGCATACAACTTACAAGTAAACAACATATACATATAGGAAAAGTTTCTTTTTCAAGAAGTTGTATAAAACATATGATAGAAAGGCATAAATTAGGGAATTTAGGTTAGAGAATTCAAAAATACCTATACATTTTATAGAGTTTTTTTGTTGTTATTGATAGACGATATGCTGAAGTGAGTGGCCCAGGTTCTGACAGGAACTATTTAATGAGGGATGAAAAAAAAAAAAAAAAAACAAGAAGAGATGTAGGATTTCAGCAGTATTAAAAAACATAGTGAGGGTTGGAAAGGCTGAAGAATACTTGTGAAGAAATTATGAAGAATTATGTAGTGCTGGCATAATTATGAAGAATTTTGTAGCTGATTTTTGTTTACATTCAAAGGCTCCAAATAAAAGAAAATTTTAAACTGACTTCATACTGGAGTTTTGTTTATAAAGAGTTTACTTTTTCTTAAGTTTCTCAAGAGTACACTCCTAGAGAACAGAATTATGCTTTATATCACTTTGTAACTCATCGTCTAGAATATTGCTTGAATACAGTACCCATTCAATAAATATATATGGTATATATATGGAAAAATATACA
This sequence comes from Pedetes capensis, assembly GCA_007922755.1. Taxonomy (NCBI): domain Eukaryota; kingdom Metazoa; phylum Chordata; class Mammalia; order Rodentia; family Pedetidae; genus Pedetes; species Pedetes capensis. Next base: position 30,810 of record VMDO01009487.1, on the reverse strand, counting down.
TGATATATTCATGTGTGTATATATGTGTGCATATATATATATATGTTTGGGAGAAGGACCTGGCAACCCCCTCCCAAAAATCAATCTGCCATTGAAAACCCTATGCACAGCAGAGAAGCACTGACAATAGTGTTTCCCCTGTTGTACAGAGGATCACTATGAGTTGGATACCGACTCGACGGCACCTAACAACAACAACAACAACAACATATATATGTATATATTTATATCTATATGATATGCAAGTAGATGGGGGACTGTTTGTTGGGGAAAAAGGAATGAGCAGGAAAGGGGAAGAGGATATTAGAGGGTATAAAGGGGTGACCATGAGCATTGTGCAATCATATACATTTATGGAAATATCATAATGAAAGTCATTAATTTATAAATGAACTAAAGATTACTAATAAAATATACAGGGAAATGTAATAGTTGTGTTTACTTGATATACAGAACAGAAAATTTCAAAGTAGTGTACCAAAACTGTTAATTTCATGAAGAATTTAAGTTAGTGTTGATTTTTCAAATTTGTATATTCATGGTATCATCTAGAAAACTACCTCAGCAAGCAGCCGGGCACGGTGGCGCACGGTAATCCCAGCGACTTGGGAGGTGGAGGCAGGAGGATTGCAAGTTTGAGATCAGATGCGGTCTGCGTAATTTAGTGAGACCCTGCCTCAAAAAGTAAAAAAATGGGCTAGGGGCGCAGCTCAGTGGTCCAGCACTTGCAAAGCATGCAAGCGCGAGGCCCTGGGTTTAACCCCCAGTCCCGCAAAAACAAAAAAAAACCCTACCTCATCAAGACTTCCAGTCTACATGTGCCCTGTTCCTACAGAGTTAAAGAAAAAAACAGCATATAATAAAAATAAAAACTACATTGAGTATAGTTAACTTATTCAAATTATTTGTAAGTTATTCTGATGTATGTTAGTCAAGTCATTAAATGATAATAAGCATCGAAAACATTCTAAATGAATAACTATTTTGGTAATTAATATTTTATTAATTAGATTATACCTATTTTAGTGAAATGTTGAGTAATCTACTTTTTAAAAATTGATAGAAATCTTCTACAATTTCTTCAGTGCTTTATAGTTTTCATTGTAGAGGTCTTTAGCACAATTGGTTAAGTTTATGACTAGGTATTTTATTTTTTGAGGCTGTTGTGAATGGGATTGTTTTCTCGACTTCTTTTTCAGAGAGTATATTGTTGTTGTATAGAAAACCTACTGATTTTTTTTGGTGATTTTTTTCTGAGAGTCTTCTGGTGGAGTCTTTTGGTCTTTTATGTATAGGATTCCATCTCACCTTAGTCAGAATAGCTATCATCAAGATAACAAGCAATAACAAATGTTGGGGAGGATACTGAGGGGGAAAAGAGTGCATTCAAAGCCGGAAGAAATGTACACTAGTCCAGCCACTATTGAAATCAGAATGGAGATTCCTAAAAAAATTAAAAATAGAATTACTATATGAATTAGCAGTAACTCTTCTGTGTATATACACCCAAAAAAATCAAAAGCAAGTTTATTATAGAGATACCTGCAAATCAGTGCTTATCAAGGCACTATTCACAATAGCCAAATTATGACATCAGCCTAGATGTCCATCAACAGATGAATGGATAAAGAAAATATAATACACACGCAAACACACACACACCATGGAGTTTTATAGACCCATAAAGGAGAATGAACTTACATAGTTTGTAGGAAAATGAGTGGAAGTGGAGAGCATGTTAATTGAGATAACCCAGTTCCACAAAGAGAAGTATCACATGTTTTCTCTCATATCCAGAGTCTAAGAAGAGAATTAAAGATATGAAAGTATAATGGGGACTATTAAAGATTTGAAAAGGAAAGATGGAAAGAGGGAGGGAAGATAATAAAAAGTAAGAGAGAAGGTGAATATGATAAAAGTCATAATATACATTTATAGAAATATCACAAGGAAACACCATACAATGTACAATTAATATACACTAATAAAAAAGTGATAGAGGTATCATATGCTGACTCAATCAAGTTTTTTCCAATCATACTTAAATTCCTTTTCCTTTGATTAGTCTTTTAAATTAATTCTATCATACAGCTGGCATATCTCTATTAATATCATACTATTTTTTCTATGTGTAACAGGTTTGATGAATATGATATATTTGACATCATAATTCATATTTAAGATGTTAATATGCTATTATTCAAGTTTTAACACCAGGCATAATTCTGAAAGTAAATCTAGAAATATTATTAGCTTTAAACTTAAATCATTAAAAATAGTTAATATATGGATGATGGGTTCATTTTAAGCTTCCCTTACCTAAAGCAGTTTTCTTATGCAAAGATTGTTGGCTCGATATATGGATACTTTGAATTAAGAGAACATTTACTTTGGCGGGTAATTACTTTGATAACTTTTCACTAAGTGTGGTTGATGAATATATAGCTTTAACAACATAATGATTACTACTGAAATAACTGGTTTTGAAAATGTTCAAATTAGTTTTGAAATGGACACATTCAAGAAAAATAAAATAAATGATAGTAGAAGTAATATATTGCTTAATACCATTGCTAGTAGTAGCCATTATGAGATCCACAGCTTATACTTTATTTCCTCAATTCTAAGATCTCAAAATATATAAAAGGTGCCATTAGTGTAAATGAAATTTCCCAAGGGAAAAAACAAAAATAGTTGGCAAGTTTCTTTTGAAATTCATTGTAGGACACATCCTAATTTAAGCAATGTTAAAGGATAAAGAAATATTGACCTTAGATTAGAGAAAACATGGTAATGTGTCTATAGATTCATAATATGTGATATTCCAAATGAAACCTACCATATTAAAGTTGACAACTTTTCATACAGAATGAATATCCTTTAGCTATTATAACTCTGCTGAGGTTGTAAATAGATATGTAATAATGAATGAATACAGCCCATATCAGGCACTCATGATTACTTTTCCTTCTGTAGTCAAGTTTGGAAACTACATAAAATATATTATGAAATATTTTACTATATAGTAACATCCTATTTGTAGGTATGAAGAATGTGGGATATAGGAACTTACTCTTTACTTTGACAAAATGAAAGTAATAAAACTAAATACATAATTATAAAATAAATTATTACTACTAGAGTTTTCTCACCAGTAAAATTTGTCATAAGCAGAGATTGAGGTAGAAGTGAATCTGATGAAATACATTGCTTTTAAAATTATATTCTTGATATATGAATTAGCATACTATAGAGTGAAACATTAAGAGAAAAATGATATTAATAAATAAAATAGTTTTATTATACGCAGGATTTTAAAAATAGAAGAAATAGCTATATTTAAAGGAAAGGCCTACATCATCCATGTTAATTATGCCTTCTTTGAATTGATTATGATATTTATATTAGATATTTAATTTTTAAAATAATTCCAAAGTTTACACAAGATATTCATATAACAATTTCCAGGAACATATCTCTCTGCTCACTTCAGGTGAACACTTCAATTGAAATATACACATCAATTCAATACTTACACTGAGATATAATGTAATGCATAAATATATCTTCTAACTGCCACTAATGTTTGATCTTATGGACAGATTTAAAACTAGCAGGATGGAATGAATTTAAATAGCTTTAATTAAGCCTGCCTTCTAGGTTTAATTAGGTATGCACTAGCTTAAAATACATCTGGACTATAAAAAAGGCATGAGTATCTGATCTAACAACTTAATTTTGTTGTTGTTTCTCAAATTCCTCTGTGGATGTTTGTGCATGTCTGTGAGTTTCTATAATGATAGAAGCTATTTTTCAGTAACTTCTTCTGCTTATACTTCATGGTTACACTTTGTGTGTGTTTGTGTGTGTGTGTGTGTGTGTGTGTGTGTGTGTGTGTGTAACTGCAGATAGTAGATAGAGTGTTGTCCAGTTGACAAAAGTAAAAATCCAAAGCCAGAGTTTTGAGAATTAGATTCTAAAACTAATTTTTCAAAATATCTGTTATGTAAACAACAATGAAGAAATAAATGATAAAAAGGACAGAAAAACATTCACATTTCTCACAATCTTAAGTGACTTAATTATTTAGATGTATTTTATGTGTGTTTAATTATAAAGTGAATATATTTTTCATCTGGCTTTTTAAAATTTTTAAATTAGCAGGATTTGAGATGATTTCAAATAGTTTTAAACAGCAACAACAACAACAACAACAATAATAATATATTTATATTTATTTCTATTGTGCTATAACATGATAATGAAGCTCCTTTAAAAACTAAATTTCCTCCTTAAAAATCATTTCTAAATAACACACTTGATATTGTAAAATTTGTGTTTATGTGTAACCAAGACATTTTACATTCATAAATGAAAAGTTAATAGGTGAAGTTGTTGTTAGGTACTGTTGAGTCGGTATCCGACCCATAGCTACCCTACATACAACAGGGGAAATCAGTGCTTCTCTGCCGTTCATAGGGTTTTCAGTGGTGGATTGATTTTTTGGATTGGGTTGCCGGGTCCGTCTCCTGAGCTTATAGCACCTGGTGTTCCCAGGCGGCCTCCCATCCAAGTACTAACCAGGCCCAACCCTGCTTAGCTTCCGAGATCTGATGGGATCGAATGCCACAGGGCTATGGCTAAAGATAAGGTAGATAACAATAATAAAATGAAACAAAACACATCAGATGTCAGAAAACAAAAACAAAATCATATAGAACATCATATAATGTAAAATTCAGACCGATGGAGGTGTCACTATAGGCAACAGCAGAACTAAGAAGGGTAAACTAAGAATATATTGAAAGGCAGATGTGGTAGCACATGCCTATAAGCCAGCACTCAGAGTCAGGAGGATTGAAAGTTCCAAGCCAGCCTGGGCTTCATAGTAACACCCAGAGAGAGAGTAGTAATTTAATTTTACTATATTATTTTTCATTTGTGCTTCAGGTTGCATGGAAAAAGAAAAGTTCATTTGAAAAACATACTAGAGGATTACATAATGTGTGTTATACATATGTGCTTTATGAGCATGTTTAATTCTTCTTGCCTGTTTGAATATATCCTTTGTATTAATGGTGTAATTTTATGTTAGTTGAGTTAATATTTGAAAAACAAGCCTACTTATTACAGGATTTGGGCTAATTATATTAAATAAATCCTGTCTTAAGCCTGCAGCCTTACGACTGTGGCATCCGATCCCATCGTATCTCAGAAGCTAAGCAGAGTCCGGCCTGGTTAGTACTTGGATGGGAGTCTGCCTAGGAACACCAGGTGCTGTAGGCTTGGGAGAAGGACCCAGCTACCCAGTACCCCCAAAACAATCAGCCATTGGAAACCCAATGAATAGCAGAGAAACACTAGCAATACAGTTTCGCCTGTTGTGTGTAGTGTCCTAGGAGCCAGACACCAACTAGATGGCACCTAACAACAACTGTTTGTCTTGATGTATAATATAATAGTTTCTTCTGTTTTTTTTTTTAAGAGAATGAAACATTTTAAGATTTATTAAGTAAAGGTAAGGAATGGTAGATGCTTCAGAATGAAGTGCAGCACTTAGGGAGGGAGAGAGACACAAGAAAGGAATCATCCTACATGTCCAAGACATGAACATGGGCTTCTCCTAACTGTAGTTTCACTTTGTTCTTTCTTATACCTGCAGTCAACCACAACCTGATAATACTAAATGGGAAATTTTGTAAGTTTTTAATAGGATGCCATTCTGAATTCCATGATCAAATCTCAATCTGTCTTATTCTGTTCTGCTGGGATATAAATTATCCTTTTGTCCAGAGTATACATATTGTATAAGCTACCCACCTGTTAGTCACTTAATTGTGCTCTTGGTTATTGTATGACCATGCAGTATCAAGCACTTCTGTTCATTTAACTTGTCCAACACTACATCACAATGCCTATATCTTGTTGATAGAGATAAGTAGAAAATGCTATGATTTACAGCCACATTTTCACCACAGGACAATGGAATCAATAATTACTTGTGTTTATCAAAGAGGGGGGCATAGACTTTATGTCTTGAGAAACTCATTTCAAACAAAATATTTCTTCTTAATATTGTTCAGCTATATTACACATAGCCATATATGTGTACATATATTTGTGTGCAAATAATTTATGTATACATATGAAACATTCTTGAAATTATAAGTATGCTATGCTATAGACATTTTTGTACTACAAAATTCTTATATTGAAATGTAATCATTAATGTTACTGCTTTTTATTTATTTATTTATTTATTGGTAGTACTGGGGGTTGAACCTAGGTCCTCATACAGACTTTGCAAGCACTCTACCACTGAGCCAGCCTGGGTAACTTAGGGAGACTGTGTTTCAAAAAATAAAAGAAGAAAGAAAAAGTTAAAAATCTTGCAAAGCCTGCATGAGGCCCTAGGTTCAACCCCTAGTACTACCAAAAAAAAAAAAAAAAAAGAATGTTTCATATGTATACATAAATTATTTGCACACAAATATACTTACACATATATGGCTATGTGTAATATAGCTGAACAATATTAAGAAGAAATGTTTTATCTGTCAATAAGATTCTGTTATACTTCATTTTCTATGTTTTATGTATTGAAACAATTTTTATGAATTCCTAACATAAGAGGTATATTTATTAATTTATTTTTACTTCTCTGGGAATTCTTGTACCTACCTCCTACTTTCAGGGGATGTGGGGAAAAAATAAAGCATGTAACATTGAATCACCAAATAGCAATTTAGTTCAAGAGCTTGAATAGTTAAATGCATGATATATTTATATTATTTATAGAGTAATGCATATATAGAGAAATAAACTAAATATATTGTTATTTTTAGGTGGCATCCAATAGAGTCTGACTCGACTGTACATAGTGACCTCATGTACACTAGAAGGAAACCCTTCTTGACAGTGTGCAATGCCAGGCACTATTGTCAGTGGTTCTCTGTTATTCATAAGGTTATCAATGGCTGGTTGTTTTAGGATTGTTTCAGGAGTAGACTGCCAGGTCCATATCCCATTTTATGTAGTGCTAGAGTTTGAACCCAGGGCCTCAGAGAGTGCAGAGCAGCACTCTACCAACTGAGCTAAACCCCAGCCAAAGTAAATATATATTCAAAGAAAATTCACTGTTTATAGAAAAATTCAGAATTTATAAACTTAGAATGAAAATAGATTTGACTAAAATTTAAAATGTGAGTGGCAAGTGAAGTAGTACATGTTGTTGTTGTTGTTAGGTGCTGTCGAGTCGGTATCCTACTCATAGCGACCCTCTGTACAACAGGGGAAACACTATTGTCAGTGCATCTCTGCTGTTCATAGGGTTTTCAATGGCAGATTGATTTTTGAATGGGGGTTGCCAGGTCCTTCTCCCAAGCCTACAGCTTCTGGTGTTCCCAGGCGGTCTCCCATCCAGGTACTAACCAGGCCCGACCCTGCTTAGCTTCCGAGATCTAACGGGATCAGATGCCACAGGGCTACAGCTGCAGGCGAAGTAGTACATATCATAAATAAATTTGAAAGACAAATGAAAGCACATGTAGTTATACATGCATGTGTATTATATATGTGCTTATAGATTCACACATACACCTATGTGTATATAACAGGAAAAAGTGTTAATAGACCCAAATGCATGAGGAGCTTTTGCAAAGCAATGTAAAAATCTCTAGCAACTAATTAGAAAAATTGAGCAAAAGACTAAGGTATGGATTAAGAAGCTATGTTAGCTAACTTGTGTATTGATATGGCAAAATGCCTGACAGAGCAATTTAAGGAAAAAGGATAAGTTTATTTGGGTCATGATTCAGAGGATTTCAGTCCATAATGGCAAGAGGACATGGCAAAGCAATGGCATGGCTTGTATTGGAGAACTTCACATCATGGCATCAGGAAGCAGAGAGAGCAATCAGAACCAGGGACCCATGTAAAATATCCAAAGGCCTGCCTCCAGTGACCTACTTACACATACTATGTCCCGCCTCCCAAAGTTTCACAGCCTCCACAAACATCACTACCACCTGGGACCAAACATTCAAACACATAACCTTTGAGGGCCATTTTAGATTCAAACTATAAAAAGCTTAAAAAGCAGGGAGCAAATTTACCTAAAAAAGATGCCTCCGGCCCCTGAACTATGGACTGTTACTGGTCTTTAACCAGTTAGGAACTGGGCTGCACAGCAGAAGATGAGCAGTGAATGAGTGAGAAAAGCTTCATCAGTATTTACATCTGTTCCACATCACTTGAATCCTCCTAGAACATGCCTCTTCATTCCATCCTTGGTCCTTTGAACAACTGTCTTAATGAAATGGGTGCCTAGTGTCTAAAAGCTTGGGGAATAGTGGTCAAAAAGATTCAGTCTCAAAAACACAGAATTAAAAAAAAATGTAATGACTAGTAATGATTTAAAATTTAAAGTTGTGTTAACTATCTGGGAATGTTTAATTTTATAATATTTAATCCAAATTGAAAATGCAGAAACAATTTCTCAAATCAACTGTACTGTGTTTGGATTTGAAATGAGTTAAATATTGAATTTATGTTCAAAGATATACACACAAGGATGTTCATTGCAATGCTCTTTTAAATACTTCCAACTCAGATGCAAACTTGCTATCATTATGTAGTGAAATATACATACAAAATACAATTATGAATTTTTAAAATTGAACTATATAGATCAAATTTTATTAAATTGGAATGATAGCTGTGCCATATTTTATAGTATAAAATGGCACATTATAAAATAGAATGGCTTTGGTGTTTTAAAGTAAGAATATTAATATGATTACCTATGGAATGTAAGGGACTATATTAAAAACTTATCAAAGTATTAATCAAGACAAGACAGGAGAGAATTCCTTTATTCAATGTATAAATTACAGGGCAATGTGTATGAGAGAAAGAACATACTTACATAGTGTGATAAGGCCCATAAACAAATGAATATTTGACAAGAAATTATACAGAAACAAGAGAATAAGACATCAAGATGGGAATTGGAACAATTGTCAGAAGAGAGTCCTAGGAAAAACAACAAGCAAGTGCAAAAGCCCTGAAGCAGAAACATGTTTATTGTAGCTTAGGTATGTTAGGAGAAGGGAGTGATTGAGAGAGGAAAGTATTGAGCCAGATAAAGTCTGGTTTGCAAGACCACTGTATGGGAGATTGGAAGACATTACATGGATTTACCAGGACCCTGTCATGATATTTTTGTTATTGTGTCTTTGAGATAGATTCCTAGATGTTAGTATTGCTGAATCAAAAGATAAATGAAAATTTCATTTTGTAGATACTGCCAGATTTGACTTTAGATTTTGATTCCTACTGTAGCTTTAGTATTTTCTTCTCTTCACTACTTCTTTTTTCATTAAATCTTCTATTGAAAAGTACTACACATCTTGATGGAGATATTTTAAATGTAGAGTCCACATGTATTGACATTATTTGGATGGGAAGAATGAAAGAGAGACAAGAGTAAGATTTTTGCCTGAGTGCCTACATACTGTAATTTCCTTGAATTGGAATTAATTTAAATTCACATTTGGGCTGGAGTTTAGGTCAGTTGGTAAGGCGCTGCTCTGTGCTCTCTAAGGCCCTGAGTTCCATCCCCAGTACTGCAAGAACAGGACAAAGATGTGGCAGCCCACTTCTGAAGCAATCCCCAAAACAATCAGGCACTGAAAACCCTATGAGAGTTGCTATGAGTGGAACCCAATTCAATGGCATCTAACAATAAATTCACATTTAAATGGTAAAAAGTAGCTGTTGTTGTTAGGTGCCCTCAAATCAGTGTAGGACTCATAGTGAGTGACCTTAGGTACAACAGGCAAAACATTATTGTCAGTGCTTCTCTGCTATTCATAGGGTTTTCAATGGCTGATTGTTTTGGGGGGCATGGGTTGCTGGGTTCTTCTCCCAAGCCTACAGCACCTGTTGTTTCCAGATAGGCTCCCATCCAAGCACTAATCAGGTCTGACCCTGCCTAGCTTCCAAAATCTGATGGGATGGGACTCCAGAGTGGTATGGCTTCAGGCCAAAAGTAGCTAATGTTACCATATTGGACATATCATGCTAGACAGTGAGGGGGAGAAGAAAACAGAATAAATTGAGTACTGTGGTTTTAAGCACTGGAAGTTAAGTCCAACAAAGGAGAATGTATGGTGTGGCAGAAATGAAGTGACAGGGACTTAAAAAGAAAATGACTTCATAGGTCAAATGAAGAAATCATTATATTATGGAGTCAAACAAAACTGACTCTATGCTACCAATATGTCACACCAAATGAGGATTCAAAATTGACCACTGGATATAATAGTGCAGGGAAGATTTTTGACATTGACAATTGCTTTATGACTATTGTATTGGGGTCCAAACTGCAATTTTACTTGGTTTAAGGGACAATGCAGCCTTTCCATCTCGTCCTCAGTAAGATTGAAAAATCTTTTAAGTGTATTTTCCTGTCTTTTTAATATTTGCATGAATATACTATACTGCCTCATCTGTAGGGAGTACCTTCAATACCCTCTCTGTAGATGCCTGAAACCATGGATAGTACTGAACCCTATGTTGTTGTTGTTGTTGTTGTTGTTGTTTAAGGGTTGCCTCGAGTGGATTGCCATGTCCTTCTCCCATTTTTTGCCATGCTGGAAATTGAAATCCTGGACCTTAGAGACCACAGAGTAGTGCTCTACTAACTGAGTTAACCCCAGCCCCAACCTACCTATTTGTTGTTGTTGTTGTTAGGTGCCATCGAGTCGGTATCTGACTCATAGCGACCCTTATAGGGTTTTCAATGGCTGACTGTTTCGGGATTGCCTTGGGAGTGGATTGCCAGGTCCTTCTCCCATTTTTGCGGTGCTGGGAATTGAACTCAGGAGCTCAGAGACTGCAGTGCAGTACTCTACCAACTGAGCTAAATCCCAGACTCTGAACCCTATAAGTAGTATGTTTTCTTTTTCCTATACATGTATACCCTTTCACTTAAAGGGGGAAATTTATGGCTTCACTTTAGCATAGCTGAGTTGCTAGTATCCCTACTCTTAAGCTTTTGGATCCTTATTAAAATAAGGGTTACTTGAAAGCAAGCACTGCAGTACCACAAGAATCAGCATGATAACCAAGACTGCTGCTAACTGACTAGTGGATAGGTGTCATGAACAGAGTGGGTACAGTGGTTAATGTAAGTTACTCTCAGGTGGAACAGAATAGGACATACTACTCAGGATATTGAGCAATATAAGGCTCAAGTATTGCTCATTTATGGAATATCCCACTGAATATTTTCATACAAGGGCTGACCACAAGTAACTGGAAATGTGGAAAGCAACACTATAGAAAAGGAGGAACTACTGTAATAGCCTGATAGTGTATTTTTTGGTATGTGCTTAAAAGGCTCATAAATATAAATGTCATAATATTAAATGTCATTTTATTCTTCAAATGTTTTCATTTCAGAAAAACATGAATTAGTAAAAAACAAATTGTTCAAAATAAAAAAGAAGTTTAAACTATGAGATGGTGATCCATATTTACAAAAAAAGGGTTAGCCAAATTTAGAGTATATTAGTATCTGTGCAATCAAAAATAATGGTCAGCCAGTAATGTCTAGTATCTTTTAAAAATGATTATTCTCACTAAGAGGGTTATTTTCTTTAATTATGAAGAAATGTTCTTAGGTATAAAGGTACAATAATATCTATGAATAGTCAAGTAAAGAAAATAGCACTAATATTGTATTACTGTACTTAAAAGATAAGATAGCACAAATGACACATGTGTTGTGGAATTAAATTAAATGATCTACATAAATATTTATCATTTTCCCTATTTCATAGTATACTTTGCAAAAACATTTAATGCCGCAGACCAGCTGCAGCCTAGATAGAATCCACGATTTCCCAAAGGTGGATGAGGAGTAGGGGATGGGTAACAAACACAGCAGCTCAGAGGCAGTGTAATCTTGTTCCCTTTATTTCCAGATTATCCAGCCTTTTTATACAGAATTACAATTCATTAAATCTTATGAAAGGTCAGAAAAAGACAAGGAAGTTGGTTGCATTGATGGAATCACCTGATCAATTGTCACATGAGTGTCAGGTGGTAATCAATCAAAGTGGAAGAGGAACTCAGAGACAAAGTGTGATTATTTTAAAGAAATAAACCAAGAAGACCTGAGCATCTGCATTTCCTGTAACAATTGACTATTCTTAACTTTATGTAGGAATTTTGAGCCGTTAACTGCCACCTGTGTGTCACCCCATTGAGACTGTTGTTATGAAGAATAGGTGTTTTTGCTTACTATAGAGCTGTTGGTACAAAGGCTTTTGTTTAAGGAGTTTATGCTGTTGGAAGTCATTCAGGGATTTCCGTTCAAGATAGCCTGAGGCTTGTCAACTCCCAATCTGAATTAGCATTGCCCACAGAGCTGGAAGATTATTTTTCATTAATCAATAGTGACCAATTAAAATGTAAGAAAAAGAAAAGATGGTGTTCCAAGTCCTTTTCCATGAAGAGACCTTTCTGGAGGTACTATTCCCCTCTCACCAGACTTTCCCTCCAAGGCTCCCCTTTCAGTGGATTTTCTTTCCAATGCCTTTATTAAAGATACTGTTCCTCATGTGGGGACACTGTCTACCCATCATGAGTGGATCTGGACCCGGCAATTTAAAATATACACTTTTTCACATGAAAAGCTGATCAAAATTACAAACACTAGTCTCATGTGCTTTTAAAATTTTTTTTAATAGTTTATTTATTTTCATTTTATTTTATTTTTTTAGTAGTAGGAGGTTGAACCCAGGGCCTCATGTGAACTATTCAAGTGCTCTACAACTGAGTTTTCAGCTCCTTATTTATTGTTTATTTTGAGCCTTTTTAACTTTTTAATTTTGAGATAGGATCTCCCTAAATTACACAGGCTCCCTCTGGCCTCAAAGCTGCAATTGTTCTATCTCTGCTTCCTAAGTTGAGGATTATAAGGCGTGGGCCACAGCACTTGGCTGAAGAATATTTTAAATGGAAAGTAATACATAATATGAGGGGAAAAATGACTAAAGGATAAATGTCTGTATTCTTGAATGAAAATTAAATAAAAATGTTTTATTTTGAAAATAATAATTGAAAAAATAAGTAAAGCTGTTGAGTATAATTTATAAAGTTGTCCTACAGAATGCAAAAAAGTAACCCTCACTTAAACAAATGCTAACCAACTTTCATTTTCAAATAACTTATTCAGTGACAATTATTTGGAGTCACAAATCTTTTATTTGAACCATTATCCAGCCATAAAGACAGATATAGATAGATATTGTAATATGTGTACCTGTATTGTAACTGAACAAACAAGTAAAAGAAAGATCACAAAAGGGTTCCAAACCTTAATTATACTACACAAAATACCCTTCCCTCAGTTTATTGATTTGGGGGAGTGGGTTGCCGAGTCCTTCTCCCAAGCCCACAACACCTGGTGTTCCCAGGTGATTTCCCATCCAAGGATTAACCAGGCCTGTCCCTGCTTAGCTTCCAAGATCTGAGGGGATAGGATGCCACAGTGATATGGCTGCAGACTATTTCTGTGATATAGGGTATGAAAACAATGTGTATAGTTTGGCATTCTAATTTACATTTCTCAGAATCCAATCTGTACCAGCCTATCCATTTTTGTTCCACATATAGATTCATTATATTCTATTAACCTTATTTATTTTGAAAGAATAAATCTGATGGCATATAATCATTTCCTAATCCAAAATATGAATTTACCTGGCATGGGATAACAGTTCAATTGGAAACTCATTTATTTTAACATGAATAACATAAATTTAAGTTGAATTATATTATTTAGATATTTAGTGTAAACATTTTTGTATGTTTTCTATTTTAAGTCTTCCTTAATACTTTAGGAAAAATCAAGAGTTCTATGTATAATAAATATAAAATCATTTATGTTTCTGGAAACTTTGAAAATTCAGGGTATCTTTAAAGTATATGTTTTGGAAAAATGCCTATTTCTTTTTTATTTCTCATATATATTCTATAATAATTTAACTCAGTATTTCAGCATTTTAGCATGCTGACATACACATCCCTATATTTAAATCAATGTGGATTTGATACTTCAGAAGATTCAATTCTCATCAAGTTGATTCAGCATTTTCTCATCATTTTGAAGAATTCATCACATATTTATGCATTATATTTTGTTTAAATTGAAGTATTTCCTATAATATACACTATATAATGGTGTTTGTACTTGGTTGTTTAATACCCTTTTTGTCTCTTGTCATAAACAGTCAACAAAATGGCATGATTTAATAGAAAGAACCTGGGATTAGATGTCATGAAACTGATTTGACTCTAATAGATAGGCATATGGCCTTCAGGAAATTACTTAGTATTTTCCAGCCTCATGTTTCTAATATGCAGTGTGAAGATGATAATGATGGATGCTTCTCATTTCATATATGAAAAAAATCCATGGAAAAAGTCAACCTGACATATGTTGACTGATTAATAGATTTTAGTTATTATTTTATTATTACCCATACTGTTATTATACAAAATTGGGTTCTGTTTTATCCAAGTATTTGGGAGCTACTGTTTCGGATTTAAGTTTGTGCCAGAGAATCAAATATTTTTCCAAGTACCAAAGACTTCTGATAAAGGTGAGTTGTTAGGTGCCCTTGATTGGAATCTGACTCATAGCAACCATCCTAGGGTTTTCAGTGGCTGATTGTTTCAGAATTGCTTCAAGAGTGGATTGCCATATCCTTCTCCTGTATTTTCATTGGTGGGATCGAACCCAGGTCCTCAGATACTGTGCAGCAGCACATGACCAACTGAGCTAAATGCTAGCACAAAGGTGGTGGTTGTTGTTAGATGACATCAAATTGAGTCCAACTCAGAGCGACTCTCATTGGGTTTTCAATGGCTGATTGTTTCAGGATTGCTTTGGGAGTGGATTACCACATCCTTCTTCCATTTTCTGTGGTGGTGGGGATCGAACCCAGGGCTTCAGAGTGTGCAGAATGGCACTCTACCAACTAAGCTAAACCCCAGCCCCAAAAGTGAGCAGGATATTATTTTCTGCATATTGAATTCCAAATTGGAAGTCAGAATGTAGAATTCATTTTTGACTCTTTCTTGTATTTTTAGTAGTAGCTTGTTTCCCAGACATGCTTAATAAAATACAATGAAGCCAAAACATGGCAACTTTAGTTGAATATCTAGAGGTTAAAAAAAAAAACACACTGAGAACATCTTGAGAAGCAATTAGTATACTATATCTAAATATACCTATATTCTGCACTATTTCAAGTGAGCCTGGAATTCTAGCTACTTTCTTAGTTGTGAATTTGTTTTATTATAGGATTGTTGTTTTTAGGTGCTATCAAATCGTGTCTGAATCATAGAGACTCTTACAGGGTTTTCAATGGCTGATTGGGGATTGCCTCTGAAGTGAATTGCCTTGTCCATCTCCTGTTTTTGGGGTCCTGGGAATCGAACTGGAGACCTCAGAGACTCCAGAGCAGTGCTCTACCAACTGAGCTAAATCCCAGCCCTGCATTATAGGATAGAGGTTTCTAATATTTAAACTCTATGAAAAAAATTTTTCCACAATTACAGATTTCTTAATATAGTACATATAGTAACTTTAGAAAGTATAACAAAAAAATATTATTGAATCACGTTCAGCTATACCTGTCTATATGATTCCATAAATAAAAGAAATATTTTAATTAACTGACAATTTAAAAGCAATATTATGTTGCCCAAATCAAATAATCTAAAAATAGTTTATTTGTTTGAATGAATCAAGTGGAGGAAAATTTGGCAATGTAGGAATAATGGTAAACAACAATTATTCTCCTCCATTAATTCTCTCAACAAGTGTTTGCACAAGAAGCACAAGTTGATTATAATTTTTACCAAATTTTTGGTAATAGTGAACTTTCTCTGAAAACCTGCATTATATTTTTGATATAATGTCATTGGTTTCCAGTTATCCTGACAATGAGTCCTTGGGTGGATTTAATTACAGTATCAGTGAACTCATCCACCTAGAAGTTATAGACTTGTCAGTTAACATAAAGTGCCAAATTTAATGGAAACAAATATAAGACCCTGAAAGCCAACACATACCCTCTCAGTCATTAAGCAAGAAAGATTTCCACTACAACAACACTGTTAAACTGTATAAGCTTCATTAAACTTATTAATGGAGAAAGCAGTGGCCATCACAATTAGACCAGATATAGAAGGTGAATTCATTCATTTATTCATTCAATTGTTCAAGCATTCAACAAATATTTCTAGAATGACTCTCTGACTTGAAGGCATTGACTCTGTATGATACTGACTGCACGGGTTAAAAAACAAAACAGAAACAATGATAGGATTGACTCAATCAGCAAAAGAAACAGTTTTGAAAGCATATATGAGAAAAGGATATTTACTTGAAATAACAGACTCACACACACACACTATTACAGCAAATAAAATGGTTTCATCCAACTGTTGAAAAAGCATCAGTATGCTTATCTACCCATAGAAATTTCACAACCATAAGAAGAGTATATATGGTGCCTGAGTAAAAGGGAGATGAAAATATCTGTCTTAAAGGATCCAAGGAAATATAAGAAAAAGTTTTGACAAATTAGATTCATAAATGTTAAAGCAAAATATAAGCTCTCAAAAATGAGAGCATAATGAAATTCAAAAAGAGTAACAAAAAGAAATGTTAAAACAAATCACAGCCTTATGGGAAGTACTGAAGAAAATAATTTTAGATACTTTAGTGTGAACCACATTAGAAATTAGGAAGATATAGATTTTGCGGCTGGGAGCAGTGGCAGAGCCTGTAATCCCAGCAAAGGGGAGGTGGAGGCAGGAGGATCACAATTTGGAGACCAGAGGCAGTCTGTGTAATTTAGCAAGATCCTGTCTCAAGAAGTAAAAAAAAAAAACAAAAGGGCTGGGGGAGCGGCTCAGTAGTCCAGCACTTGCAAAGCATGCAAGCGGGAGGCCCTGGGTCCAAAGCCCAGAACCAGGAAAAAAATATATGTGTGTGTGTGTGTGTGTGTGTGTGTGCGCAGCCTGCAGCTGTAGCCCTGTGGCATCCGATCCCATCAGATCTTGGTTGGTCGGGCCTGGTTAGTACCTGGATGGGAGACTGCCTGGGAACACCAGAAGCTGTAGGCTTGGGAGAAGGACCTGGCAACCCCCTCCCAAAAATCAATCTGCATTGAAAAGCCTATGAACAGCAGAGAAGCACTGACAATAGTGTTTCCCCTGTTGTACAGAGGGTCGCTATGAGTTGGACACCAACTTGACGGCACCTAACAACAACAACAATGTGTGTGTGTGTGTGTGTGTGTGTGTGTGTGTGTGTGTACATACATACACACACACACACAAATATATGTATATATTTTTAGGAAAACTGTAATAATTTTCTAGGAGATGATAAAATAATTTTTGAAATAATTCTCAAAAATAAAATTGAAAATAATACAGATATAAAAGTTATTAGAAAGGATATGAAATATTTAAATGAGGTAAAAGAAGTATCATACATTAACAGAGTTCATAAAGGAAAAAACCTGACAAAGAAAATTGGAAGATATAATAGAAGAAAATACTTCTGAATAACATTCTTCAATCTGCAGTCAACTCTTTACATTGAAACATCTTTGTAGAATCATTAATATGTAAAGTGATCCTTTCTAAATTCTTGAATACCAAAAATTAACAATTTGTGTGATCATAGCTGGTGGCACATGGCTGTAATCCTAGCTCTTGGGAGGCTGAGTCAGAAAGATTGCTAGTCCAAGGCCTGCCTTGACTACACAGCAAGAACCTGTCTCAAAAACCCATATAACAAACAAAATAAGTCAGAATAAATATATCAATTAAGCAATCAGAGTAGGTTATAAACACTCAGTGTTATAGTCGGCATCTAGTAATTTAGTGAGAGCTAGAGTTTTGTAGGGGCTGGGATTTGGCTCAGTTGGTAGAGCGCTGCGCTGCAGTCTCTGAGGTCCCGAGTTCAATTCCCAGCACCACAAAAATGGGAGAAGGGCCTGGCAATCCACTCCCAAGGCAATCCCGAAACAGTCAGCCATTGAAAACCCTATAAGGGTCGCTATGAGTCGGATACCGACTCCACAGCACCTAACAACAACAACAGAGTTTTGTAGAGTTATGTCTTTTATCAGTTATTCTTTAAATTGCCTGTACTCACAGTGAGGTTGCAGCATATTTTCATTGGGTAACTACTGCTATTATTCTCTTTGACAACATTCAGGGACCATATGAATTAAATCTACCAATTTCTGATGGGGAGGTGGGAATGAGGATAATGGAGTATAATGGAGTTTAGATGTAAAATACTATTTGTTTTAAATTAAAGCAATTGTATCTCAAAACTTTATAGTTTTTACTACTAGATACCAAGGTTATTCCTGATAGAAGTTTACTCCTGATCTGTAACCTTAAAAACTTCTCTGCTAGAGGGGGTATGGATTTAGCTCAGTGGTAGAGTGCTTGTCTGGCAAATAGGAATCCCTGGGATCTATCCAAGAAAGAAAGAAAAGAAAGAAAAAGAAAAGGAAAAAGGAGGAAAAAAGAAAGAGAAAGAAAGAAAGATAGATTCATTATTATTTATTTATTTTATTATTTACTATTAATGTTGGTGATTTTATTTCAACTAATAGCTAACTGGAGACACAGGAGAGTGTATTCTCCCTTTACA
Source organism: Pedetes capensis (assembly GCA_007922755.1). Taxonomy (NCBI): domain Eukaryota; kingdom Metazoa; phylum Chordata; class Mammalia; order Rodentia; family Pedetidae; genus Pedetes; species Pedetes capensis. Next base: position 12,047 of record VMDO01009487.1, on the reverse strand, counting down.
TGTGAAAGATCACAGAATCTGGAGATACCTCCAGACATTTGTCATTTCCATGATGAACTCATTGTAAAAATTTGATATTTTCTTTACATAACTTTGTTCAATGAATCTCACAACACAGTATTTAAATATATGTTCTTTTTGTTAAACTGGATATAGATATAGGTAACTTACTGGATTGTTGTTGTTGTTGTTAGGTGCCATTGATTATGGTCCGACTAATAGCGACCTTATGTACAACAGAATGAAACACTCCTCGACACTATACCATGAGTGGCACAGTTGTCAGTGCTTCTCTGCTATTCCTAGTGTTTTCAATGGCACATTGTTTCAGACTGGGTTGGCAGGTCCTTCTCCCTAGCCTGCAGCACCTGGTATTCCCAGACAGTCTCCCATCCAATGACTAACGAGGTTGACCCTGCTCATTTCCGAAATCAGGAAGGTACAAATGCCAGGGTGCTATGGCTTCAGACAACTTACTGGATAGAGAAAGATAAAATGAGTAGCCTGTTTTAGTGTTACTTGAACACTACAATTTAATTTATTAACACACCGAAGTATTCTGGGTAGATTTTATCATTTAACTTGGAGAAACAAAATGTATACTTAATATTTTTCTTAGTATCTAGATATTCTTGTAAGAATTTTTTGTGGTGCCTTCTAAGTGCCTTCTAAGTGTGTGAAGATTCATTTCTCGCCTTACTTGGGAAATATGAGGTTATAAGTGTCCTTGTTTAATATACATTTTAATATATTTTGGTGGATATGATGATTTTTGCTCCATATATAATTCAGTTTTTAAAATGTCTTCATCTTATATTTACTCAGTATTCAGAGACTTCTTGTGTTCAAGACAATATTCTAACATTTTCTTATTGCTTTTCAAATTGCATAGAAATTGTACCATTTTATTGAGAGTAAAATATTTCAATTTTTATATTTTTCAGAACTGAATGCAGCAATCATATAAAATAAGAGATAAAAATAACCTGTGGATATTCTTTTCATGTGATATTTCTTCTGGATGAAGCATTAAGACATCTAATAGAGGTGTCAAACTGTAAGTATTTTCTAATGAAATTAAAATGTTTATTTTTATGGCTTGATAATGTCATAGGTGGTGCATTTTACAAAATTTAGGAATAAAGTATGTAGTACAGTAGCAGTAATTGGCAGAATGCTATAAATTCCTTAAAGACTAACTGACAAAAGAATAGTAGTATAGAAAGAAAAAAATCTCTTGGCTAATAACTCAATTGTAGATTAAATATTTGGGATAAACAAAAGTGAGGGACAAAATGATAATTATTTACTGTTAAAGTGATCTTTACCAGAATATATTCAAACATATGATGATTTTCTGATAAGAAAGTAAAATAAAGTTATGTTGGGAAGAATGATAATTTTACCATGATTCAAAATGCAATATGAGTTATAGAATTAGAAAAATAGTATGAGAAGCTTTCATAATGTGGGGTGTTTAAATTTTGGTGGTATTTGTCATCTATGGAAATGTCAGTAATTATAGAACCAAGATCAATTAAAAATGCTCATTCTGTGCCTAATTAAGTTATCAAAAGCTCTGTACTCACAGCATCTATAATTTAATGACACGAAACCATTGCATTCATAAAGGAGAAAAACATCCTCTAAACTGACTTGAGGGCCTGATTTGTTCTATAAATAAAAAATAGACTTTCCATTTAATATTCCATTGCACTCTTTTGCAATTCAGGGTCATGTGCTAATGTGATTGATATAAAGGTTGACTTTGATAGCAATTTCAGTGTTTGACCATGGCCTGTTACATCTTACTTCACAATGTCTTTGATCATGTGAATTAACAAAGAAAAATATAACCCCAGGAGAAACAGACAGACTGTATTTAATATTAAACTCTCCAGACATGTTGGGTTTCTTTGGGTTTTGAAATCATGTGTAGGCATCTTAGGTAAAACTCTGCTAAAACTCACCAGCAGGGCATTCTGATTGATGAGGTGGCTGCTCAACTGATGGTGCATAGTTTGAATGTCACTCCAAGGTATGGTCAAATATGTCTTATGTTTTCACTTGTTTTATTAATCAGAAAAAATAGTCAGATAATGAAAGATCTTTTCAAATATCCTATAACATAGGGTACATCTTTTTCTAAAATGGAGCATGTGGTTTCAAAAAGTCATTTTGAAGAAAACAATTCAAATTCATTACTTTATTCATAGATCTAGAGGTATTTTACTTCATATCATGTAAAAATAACTTAAACACTCCAGTTCAAAATTTGAAAATTATATTTGTAGCAGTATTCTACTTAAATCCAAGACATGAATGATGGATCTACCTTATCATTTAAATGGGTAAGTAAAGGTTTCATAATTAGCAATGACTTACTTTCTTTACTCATAAAAATATGTGTTCCTAATATGGCTAAATAATGAAAGTCATTTAAAGCCAAATTAGCACTCAAGACAAAATCAAATTATTCGATTTCATAATTTTCCTGCTCAAAAAGAACTGAAATACCATATTTATCAATATGTGTTCCTTAATATAATTGAAGGCTCAAATCATAGAGAAATTTCCATGAGGATAAATATTCCTATGAAGTATAGAGAATATTTTCAGTGGAGTAAAATTATTTTCGTCAACACTGTTGAGAATGTGACTAAAGGAGGTTTGTAAATTACTTTAAAGCTATTAATCTGAAATGCCTCAGGCCATTTATCAGAATGATGTTGTTAAATGTAGATTTTCATAAATAATTTTCAGTGACATTTAAAACTAAATTATATTTGAAATCATACAGTTTATTTACCACACTTAACTTGCTTAATACAATGTTCTTTCTATAAAATTATCTTTTGATCTAATCACTTTACAATGTCCTAATATGAATGTAAACATGTATGTGTTTTTAATAAACTTGACTAGAATGATGACAGTACAGAACTTCATTTATACCAATAAGACAAGTTGGTATAGGAAATTATTTTTATCAATGAAAATGTGTCAAGCCCCCTAGTGGTATTAATATATAAAATATTACATTGTTATGCTTGCTCAATAAAAGCAGGTTTGTCTGTATTTTCCTTAAGTGCAAATATTTAAAATTTTCTTGACATTAGCTCTTTGAAAATTCTTATTTGTTCTGTTTTACTGGTAATTTGTATAATACTTTAGGGGGTTTTTCTAAAGAATAAAAATACTGAATGCCTAGACTTAATATTGAAGAAATGAATAGCTCAGTAGGTGATAAATCACAATTTTGGATTATAGCTATTCTTGTTGGGTCTAATGGTAATAGATATTTGAAGTGGATATCCATACTCATGTGTGAATGATATGTTTGTATTATCTATATATGTGATGATAACAATACTTTAAAAAATGACATCACTTACAAACTTACAAAAGTTCATTTAAATAAACAGCACAATGAATAATAAACGGTAGCTTAGTCTTTGGAATTCTTACTGAGGTTTTTCACAATTTTAGGTCTTATGGATATATAATGCTCTCACTCAGACTCAGGGATATTTTTACTTAGAGTTTATTAATTTTTCCTATTGGTCTTATTATGTTGGTGTTGTCAGGTGCCTTGGAGATGGGTCTGACTCATGGCAACTCTTATAGGGTTTCAATAGCTGATTGTTTTCAGGAGTGGATTGCCATATCCTTCTCCCATTTTTGTAGTGCTGGGGATCAAACCCAGGTCCTCAGAAAGTGCAGAGCAGTGCTCTACCAATTGAGCTAAACTCCAGTAATGGTTCTTATTATAGAATGCTTGAATTTAGAGAAAGTATGAATTTAGAGAAAACCAAAGAGATTTGGTTGGCAGATTTACAAAATGAGTTTCAGATATGAAGGAGCAAACTTTTTCATTGCCAGCAGTATTTGTATTTTTTTCTTTAAAAATGTTTGAAGTATTAACATTTGATATATGAAGCCAGAAGAAACTGAGGAATATCAGGCAGTTGAATGGAAAAGTAATATTGAAAAGTCTAAGACACAAATATGAGTCTCCAAGATTATACATTCTCAAAGATGAATTTCTGGAGTTACCTTTAGTTGAAACTCTGCAGTTAGGCTTTTGGAGCAATACTAAATACACTGCACTAGGTTTTAGAAGCTCTGTATCACTTAGCTCCATACAGTTTTTTTTTTTTTCTATAAGATGAATATTATCACAGTCCTACCTCTCTCACAAGCCCCCAACTTTTCTGAATCTGATTGCCTTTCTTTGGAATGATGCACATTATTTCATTGCTTCTCATTGAGGAATTTATGTAGTTTGTGACACATGATCTCATTTTCTCTGTTTGTGTCCCTTCATTCTTAACATCTCCAGCCAAAAATGATTTAAAACAAAATATTAAATACCTTTGGCCAGTGTATCTGCTCTTTCTCTCTCTAAATCTACCTAATTTCAAACCTATAATGACAGAAGATATACTTTCTTAAATCATTAGCCTTTACTACATTATAAGTTCACTTAGAAACTTGATATTTATATTAGCAAGACACATATATTTACATATCTTCTCAGGTTATCTGAAGATTTTTCTCTAATCTCTTGGATTTGGATTAAACCATTTTACATGTTTGACCTCATGGATTCTAACTTCAAAAAAAGAATAAAGAAACAGAATATTCTGGAACTCAATATTTCCAGATTCTACTGTGTTTAATGTACAGCTCTTTGAAAGTAAGGTTTTTTTGACTAGAAGTCAATACAGCTTTGTGACTGCACCCAACTCTATCCATAGATCACATAGACTTCCAAATCTACAATATGTTCATTTTTAAATAAATAAGTTGTACTGTGGAATTTCTAACCTATCTTCTAATCTAAAGACCGTCTACTTAGAAACCATGGAAGCACTCAAAAGATAATACTATCCTATAAAAAAAAGAAAAGTAAAATATTATTTTCTCTGGATTTTTTTCAATCTCCTTTAATCTTCCATGACTCACATGGTTGTCAGAAGTGACCTAAGGTGGAGAAAGCTGAGCTGCCAGGTGTCTGAGTTGAGACATTAACTCAAAATTAAAATAATAATGAAGTCTGTAATCACTTACATAGTAAAATAGCAAAATAGTAAACTGGGGAGAAAAGACTCTCCTCTGTCTCATTTTTTCCTAATAGAAAAGAGCTGGCTAAAAGTCAGACAGATCAAAGTAGATATGATGTTTTTCTCATTGCCAAGACAGCCCTCAACAAAAGTTTCCTGTCACATTGACCAATGGTGGAGTAGCAAGTGAGGGAAAAGATGGTTCTGGGAATAGAAAAGTACTGAGTGAGCCTAGAATAAAGTTTATTCTCCACATTTCCCTGATCCTTCTGGTAGATAGGACTCAGCAAAGATGTCTGAAGGAGGGCTCTACTAAGTTCCCACAGGAAGAGGGCTCTGAGTGTGGGTTTATGGTGTTGTAAAATGGGATATGCATACCTATGGATGGCCAGGGAATCTCAGTCCTTGGTTGCAGCTCCTTTGAGAGACTACGGTGTACTAGGGGTATACCAGGCCAGGTGTGGGCAGAGTGGTTTTCCTCTGTGAAGCCTGCCAGGTACTCTTTGTAGCTTCCAGTTGTCAGTCCTGAAAAGTCACACACGACGCTTTAGTTCGGAGCCAGATTGCAGAATGCTTATCATTTTCATTTACTTGTCTACTTCCTCTTTAAATTGGGGAATAAAATCCAATAAAATTGGTCATTTACTTAGAACACTGTGTCACATAAATAGTCTTAATTAGGCAATTAAACCTTGTAGCGTACCTTGCTTGTCTTGGTGTGAAGTGTTAGTGATACTAAGATGAATTCCCACCCTCAAAGAGCTTAGGGTCTATTGAAAACTCCAAAGAAAAGAATATTTATAAACATTATCATAACAAAATGCCTGCAGCATACCACTGTGGTGTCTGATCCCATCAGATCTCCTAAGATAAGCAGAGTTGGACCTGGTTAGTACTTGGATGGGAGACTGCCTGGGAACACCAGGTGCTGTAGGCTTGGGAGAAGGACCTGATAACTCACTCCCAAAAAACAACCAGCCATTAAAAACTCTATGAGTAGCAGAGTAGCACTAACAATAATGTTTCGACTATTGTACATAGGATAGCTATGAGTGGGGCATTGACTCAACGGCACCTAAAAACAACAATCATAACAAAAATATCACAACAATATTGTACAGGACTTATTATATGTCAGTCATGCTCAAAATAGCTTACTTTATACTTACAACTACTCTATTGCTTAGGTCTGTGATTTTCTTCCATTTTTTCCATGTGAGAACAAAGATTATGTAAGGTTAAGAGGGGTTAAATAACCTGTCTACTGGTGAATGGTAAAGCTGAGTCAAGAGGCCATGCATTTAACCACTGCACTTTACTTCTATTTAAAAATACCTCAAGGCTAAAGAGATGCATAAAATATTAAGAGAGAACTGAAAAGATATACTAAGTTCGTGGGGTGAGAGGCTAAGTGAGTGGTATCTAAACTGAGTGGAGTGTGGTGCCGATGGGAGAGGCTAAAACTGAAAGGGACAGCCTGAATGCTGCGGATTAAATCATCTGGGGGTAAATTTAACAATATGAAAGAGGCTGAGGATGGAACAAAGAAATGGGCAGAGACAAAGAGATTACTCTAATGAGGTAGCAAATTCAAAAGAACTCAACACATTGTTTTATATTGAATGTTAGTGAACAGAAACAAGGAGAAGAGAAGCAAGAAAATTTCCCAAATATTTTTCCATTTTGATTTGATGCATGATTCTTCAAACTGAAGTAAATAATACAGGAAGAGGAACAGGAAAAAAGAAATTTTGGTTTGGGGATTATGAGCATGTGTCTGTTAAACTACCAGATAAAGTAGCTTGCAGTTAAATATGTGAAACAATTAGAAGAGAAATAGAACCTAAGGGAGCATGGATGTGTAATGAGAGGGCAGAGGAAAAGGGGCCCCAATGTAGCAGAACAAGGAGAGCCAGTATAGTACAGATTTAAGGGAGTTTTAAAGAGAAAGAAGTGATGAAGATAGCTCACTGCAAGCAAGATTGATTAGGATCAAAATCATAGATTTGTCCTCTTTGGAAAAAGGGCATGATTAGTAGGGTGGGGCTGAGGTTTCTGGTGCTGGATTAAAGAGTGAATTGACCAAGATAGTTCAGAAACTATTTCAGTGAGAAGGATGGAGTGACATTTAGCAGAAACTTGAAGAGAGGGTAAATTACAGAAGAATTTATTCTCTTTTGTGGATTATTTGGTTAGTTTGATTTTGTTTTTTTTCTTTTTAGTGGGAGAGACACAATGTTTAGAGGGTAACAGGAAAGAGGGAGAAGTTGTAGATGCATGGGAAAAAATGTAAAACTAAAAACACAATTTTTACAAAGATCAAAAGATGAAATTGGTATGGACATTGGCTTCAGGGCCAGCCACACTCTTTGATCACTAGATGACTTTGGCAAAGTTACTTTATTTTCCCAAGCTTCTGCTTCTCCATCCCTAAAATGTGGGAAAAAATAGTGTCAATCTAAGAGGGTTATTATGAAGATCAGGTGATGAGATTTATGTAAAAATGATTTACAATTGGAACAGAGTTTAAGGTTAAGAGGGGTTAACTGTAATCTGTTTACTAGAGAATGGTAAAGCTGAGTCAAGAGGCCATGCACTTAACATCTGTTGTTATTTTTGTTTAGGGTAAATCAGTTGGCCTCATCAATGAGAGGCCTAAAGATAAGCACATCTTTGAAGACCGGAGTAAGTGGGAAATGACTGCTCTTTCTTTAGGCAAATCTTACAATAAGATACTAAGGGAAATTATACTGTATTATTTCTGTGACTTTAGCAATTACCATTTTTCTTGAAATAAGATTAATGGTAAAAAGCAGCACCCTAGCCATGCATGATGGCTCATGCCTATAATCCCAGCCATTTGGGTGGTGGAGGCAGGATGATCTTGATTTAGAGGCCAGAGGCAGCCTGTATAACTTATCAAGACCTTGACTCAAAATAAGAAATAAAAAATAGGCTTGGAGTTCAGCCCAGTGGTAGAACATGTGCAAAGTATATGTGAGGCAGTAGGTTCAATCTCCAAGTATCACAAAAACAAAACAAAAACAAAACAGAACAAAACAAAAAAAAGCCCTATTTTGGTCTAAAATTATGAATAAACATATGGTAAATTTCAAGGTGCTTGGAAATAATATCTCTTTTATCCTAACTCTATAAACATCTGGAAGGTACAAAGACATTTGGAATCCTTTTAGACATATATTGTATCAAGAATTCAGTACACATTTTATTGGTGAATTTTGTTTTTATTTAGGTGAGGTGGCAAGTAAAACCTGATGTGGATTCTTTCTTTAGTACAAGAAGTAACAACCTAATATTTCCCTTTAAATGATAGAAAACCACCCTAAAACAGCTCTGAATAACAAAGAGGAGCCTTCACATCCCCTTCTTCAACAGGCTCAAAACACAAAAATATGATTTTTAATAAGTATGAAGATTAATATAGAAATCATAAACCATAATTCATGGTGTATGGTGTGTACATTCCAAAACCTACCATGTGAAGGGTGTTTGTATAGGAAGTCACCCATTAAATATACAGGGAATAACTGAAGGAAATTCTTGATATAAATTGATTTAAATATTTTCTAGAATTCTTCTATTTAAGAGTAGCTGAAAGAGATAAAGTACACTACTTTTCCCCTCTCAACTTTGGCTGTTATCCTTTCTTTGTGGGCTAGTCACAAATTTATGTATAACTAAAAGTAATTTATAATAAGCCTGAAAGGTACTAGTTAAACAAATGTGTAAAAAGAGGCCAGTGTTAAGGTATAGAACTAATTGTCTTATGTGTATTTTATACATGGCTATTGTCTTATGCCTGCAGCTGTATAGCCCTGTGGCATCCTATCCCGTCAGATCTCGGAAGCTAAGCAGGGTCGGGCCTGGTTAGTACCTGGATGGGAGACCGCCTAGGAACACCAGAAGCTGTAGGCTTGGGCAAAGGACCTGGCAACCCCCTCCCAAAAATCAATCTGCCATTGAAAACCCTATGAACGGCAGAGATGCACTGACAATAGTGTTTCCCCTGTTGTACAGAGGGTCGCTATGAGTCGGATACCGACTCGATGGCACCTAACAACAACAACATTGTCTTATGGACTACATATGTATATAGTGATTGTCTTTTCTATTTCTATATGTGATCCTATCATTTGTTTCTAAATGAGATCATTTCTGTGCTTTATTTCATTTAATTTGAACCACATGTTTTTTGATGATGCTGCGTTAATTTAGCCTGGTTTTCTGTTTTCTAGAAATCAAAAGCTACAACTAATCTCAGATGTGTTGAATGGATGCTACATTTGAGGGAGAGTAATACCAAACCTAAGGATGCCAGTTCTCAAATTTTGTTCTGTTTCTGCATGTGTTATCCATGCTAATTTATGAGCTCTTCTGTGAATCAACATCATTTATTCCTAATTGTATATAGTTGTCATTCTAATGTGGTTTACTCTACATTCAGAATCTTCCTACTTTTGCCAAAGCTAGCAACACATGAACAATTTATAACACTTTGGAACTCCTGTTTGGAGAACAACCTGTTGCTTTCAAGAAATATACTTTAAATTAATAAATAGGAAACATTCATCACCTTCAATGGCATAGCTTTTAGGAGATTAGAAAACAAGTTTGTTGACACTTTCTTAGGTTTGGCATCCATGAGGGGCTAATGATTAAGCAAGTAGAGGCGTCTTCTACCTCTTTCCAAATTTTTGTCGCTATTTCACTATTTTAAATTTACTTACGAATTTTTCTCTTTCGTAACTACTTGGTTGCTAGGTTGAGATTTCTCTGGGCAAGAAAGTTATTAATATTTACTTTCAAAATAGAGAAATATAAATTCTAAATGATAACAATTCCTATAACTAAGGAAGGCTTATCAACCCTACGGGGATGTTACCAGTTGGTTATCCAGTACATGATCTTTCATGGGGGGAAAACTGATCGATTTTAATTTGTTATTTTTTAGTGTCAGCACAGTTTTACTGTGCAGCTTTAAATATGCACATAAACCACAATGGTAATAAAACATGGTAGGTCAAGTTCTGATCATTTCTTTTGTCAAAGAAACATGATCTTAACTCATGAGTCACTGTTAAATATAAGTGTAATGTGGAGGAAACATGAAAATGCATTATGAAGTTTTTTTGCCAATTTGTATAATTTTTCATTTAAGCAGTCATAAATCAAGGAATATTGTATTTTCTGAGGCTCATTAAAGAGACATTATACATCAGAATAGTGAAGTCGTCAGCATAATGAAATGATGAATGCCTATAACTATCTGTATGTAAATGATGTGTGACAGATTCAGGGTGTTACAAAGGAGAATAACAATCTCTCTGACAGTTCCCTGTAGGTGAGGTTGCTGGATGCTGGTGACATATGTTAAAAGCAAACCTCTTCAATGGCAAGCACTTATTAGCACTCAGTGGAAACTTATCATATAAAATAAGGCAAACAGCAGATAATATTATTTCAAATAAACTTGTTCAATAAGGTGTGTTTCTTGTTAAGGGACTTTTCTATCAACAAAGACCATATTTTAAATTAAAGGAAACATGGTAGAAAGGAAAATGATTGTTTTGAAAACTAGTATATAGAATGTGTTTGTACGTATTGTAATGGTGCAACATTTCCTTCAATAATATAGGGAATTTTTCATGAAATGTGCCAAACTTAGGTTTATTTTAAAACTCATCCATTATCTAATCAAGGAAATCTATATCTATATACATCTATATCACTTGTATATTTAAGGGACGAATTTCTGTGCATGCATACTTTAAATAGTAAGATTTGTAATGTCTATCTAATGTGGTTCATGATGTCTGTTTTAATCATTCATATTTATTAAAATCATTTTCGAGGCTGCACAATTTATTGATTAACCAATATTTTAAATCCCATATTTCAAGATTTCACATGATTTATTTCATTTACTAATGAGGAGTAGGCAATAGATCTGGTAATTTTCTAGGAGTTCTACCTTTCTATGCATTTCCTGGCACCTGATGTAGGTGTCAAATAAATAAGGGATTTTTAACTTAAGAAAGAAGTCAAGGAGAAAGGAAAGAGAAGAGGGGGAATGGAGTGAGAAAAGGTAATTCTTAGTCTCATATGTGTCACTGATGAATCTTGACATTAGCCAAGTCATTTAAGCTTGCTCTTAATTTAAATGAGGATGGTGAGTCATGTTCTGCCTATGTCCCTGAGTTCAGAGAGGTTCTGAAAAGACAAAGTATGTGAAATCACAATTAGATTCATCATACAACAAACAATGCATATGAAATTATTATTCATATTTATTATTTAAAGATAATAATTATTTATTATTATTTAAAGAAAATTATTATTTAAAGAAAAAATGTCCACCTAAAAACCTTGGGAACAGAAAAATACTTTGAGTTGTATAGCCAAGTGTACACACATAAGATGATATTAATACAAATATTCATATACTGTATGCTTTGTGGAGAGGGCATTTTTTTAAAATTTCAGGATAGGGTAGAAGGTTGAACCCAGCATCATGCATGCTAGGCAAGTGCTCTGTTACTGAGCTGCACCCCCAGCATCTTTTATTTTTATTTTTTATTTTGAAACAAGGTCTTACTAAATTGGGCAGACTGCTTCTGGCCTTGAATTTGTAATCCTCCTACCTCAGCCTCCAGAATCACTGAGATTATGGGTGTGCACCATAGTGTACTACTCAGATTATTTTTAACAGTTTCTCCAAATTCAAGTCACAGAGTATTGGCACTTTCTAGGGTATATATGAATTACTAGCAAGAGAAATTATATAATTTCTACATAAAAAATAGTCAAATTAGAATTTTTTTCTATTTTGATATATATCCTAGAGCTTAAATGATATTTGACTTTCAACATAATCCTAAAAAATTAGTATCTATTTTCCTTTTTTTGCATTAGAAATGCAGTCAATTATAAGCATGTGAAAGTTTTATTTAAAATATGTTT